>CANNZV010001976.1:0-119531 GCA_947561585.1 Caprella mutica
CGATATACCTATTAATAAATAAAATAAAATAATTATTTATATATAGTTTTTTCTTATATGACCGAAGAATTAGAACTGACCGATAATTCGGAACTTACCCTATACGATATTTCAATTTAATTTTAATAAATAATATAGGCATTTTCATATGTTTTATATTCATAAAATAGCTGCATTCCAGCAGCGTACTAACGTTTTTAAATGACAGTAAGAGACAATTTCCATTAGCAAAAATGTTTAATATATCATATACTTCATCACAGAAATGGCATAGAATAGTTCTGCAAGATAATAGAAAAATGAAGAATAAATTGGGGCCAGAAACATCATAGCTGTGAATGACTTAGTATGTAGCTATCATGACATCAATCTAGCTTTCTGAAAGACTATGAATATCTGAAAACTAATTACTTGTGATCGATAGAGTCTTTACCCTAACTAACATCACTGTAGGTTTCATTAGTTCAGCACCAGCTACTGGAGAGTACTCTGCTGAAATGTTGTCAGCAAACAAAGTAGTACTCCTCTCCCTCATAGGTTTGACTGTGGGTAGGTATTACGACAGAGTGGACACATACACATTGGGGTCTCAACTCAGTATACAGGAGGTGGAATCAAAGGTGGGTGTGTATCTGACCAGATATGGTAAAGATATGTATTTGCTAAAGGTGTGGAAAGGATCGAAAAATAATGTGTGCGTTTGACGTCTATTTTGAAACAAAATGTCATGTTGCTGACGTGAAAAAAAAACAATATATTTACAAAGGACTTTGAAGAAGCAGTCAGACAGGGATGTGACCTATTAAATTTGGTCACCATTCGGTGATGCTGTTAATAGATTGGGTGAGTTACAAATTATAAGTCAGCTTCACTTCTTCGATCATATAAGAAAAACAATATAATATTAATTATCTTAATTATTATACCGTTTGTTCTTATATGACTGAAGATGTGAAACCTGTCGATAATTCGTAACTTACCCTGTATGACAACCACTTGTTTCTTTGTTTCTTTATAAGAAACAAATAAGAATATTATAGTATATGTTTTTCACATTTCCTATATTTCAGTTTAGAAATGATGTTCAATTTAGTATTTTCTATTCTCAGACGGGGTGTGCTTCGCTGTGTGACGTCACAGTCTCGTGTCAGGGTTTCTGCTTCAACTCCATATCGAAATTATGCATTCTACATCGTGAGTTAAAGCAGAGTATGAACTATTAAGTAATTATTAATTATTTCGTATGAAATAATTAATGAACACTTATTTAGATACTTAGACTAATAGTATTAATTTTTCCGTATAGATTTTTTACTCTTCAGAGAGCATTTTTTAAAGCAAATTTAGTTAGTTAATTATTTTCAACCAATTCTTATTGATCGTAATTATTTTCTTTCTTTTTTTATTAATCGCTATGATTAAAATTTTACTTTAAAATATCTAAATAGATAAAAGAAATCCGTTTTTGATAGCCAGGTAATTTAATTTAATTTAATTTGAATAGAGTGTAACTTAAGTGACCTTCAAGTTCAAGGTATTTATAGGGCACTTTAACCACCAAGAATTAAATTGTGACCTATTTTTACGAAATTGTTTAATTCTTTCGTTAACCTGGGAACGTAAATAGAGTGTGCTTAGCTATTTATTGCCAATCAATCCATCCTAAGCCTACTTTATTCATATCTATTGCAAAAATTAAAGCTATACGATTAAAACTTCAAGTTATTTAAAATAAATATTGGGCATGGGTGATAATTATAAGTTATACTTTAATTTCTTAACTATTGAACTATTAAAATGTTGTCCGATTACCACCAAAAACATTTTATATTAAATTATTTTTATTTTATGTTATACTTGATGTAAATGAAACCGAGTACGAAACCCAGCGGTGGAATCTTCTGTGGTGGAACTTTCCAGCGGTGGAATCGACTAGTGGAACTTTCCGTGATAAAAATATTCTCTGCAAACTATATTACTGGATCCCAACAAAATGTCACCAAATAATATCATTGCACTATCTGATAGAAGTACCATTTTCCCAATGTTTCAGGAATGGTTGACTTCGGAGAGGGTACAGTGGAGGTGGGCTTCACTACTTACTTACTCTACCAACAGAAAGTTATCTACAGCACAGCCACGAACAACTGCAAAGTTCTGGGAGGTTACTTGTCCCAACCTATGGTAAGTACATTAAAATAGTTTTGTTTACAACTTTTAATACAGAACTAAAAGCTCTAGACAATTTTGATTGTCCCTGTTGCATACTCCTTTTGATCTTGATTCATACTCTTGTTGCCCTTGATTCACCACCCTTGACCCTGATTCATCCCTCACTTAAACCTGATTCATCATCTCTACATTAATCATAAGTGGCGCTCTTAATAACCTTGACAAATCTGATATGGCTACAAATATTATAATCATGCATGATAAATCTAAATCCATTCGTTATAAGGAAAGCAACATTTTTAAAAGATATAATAATGAAACATATTCTTTGCAGAATGCAGAACAGAATGAAATTTTGAATGGTTTACACATAAGTGGAGGAGCGAACATCTACCTGGGGAGTGATGACATTCACAATGAAGGGACCTTTGCCAGAGAAGACGGTAAGTCACACACCAACAAATTCAACAAGAACTCTCTCAATTGTTGGTTAGATAATCAGAACATTAATTCGCGATAAGTAAATTCCATGATTTGTACAGAATCTCTATTCTTCTTGTTATACATGGAAAAAATTGTCTTAAATCTTATAGTACAGCGGCTATAGCCTAATTGCAACCAAAAAAAGAAACACCTATGAGAAATAATAAGTGTATATAAAATCTAATAATTGTCTAATAGGTAGCTCACTAAAAAAATACCAAGTTGAAATAATAAGTGTTTAATAAATGGTAATTTTCTGCAGGGAGTAAGCCAATCAGCTACCTTAACTGGCGAAGTAATGAACCAAATGGAGGAGTGGGTGAACAATGCATTGTATTGGTTACTGACGGATTATGGGTCGACATACCCTGTAACTATGAATACTACTACGTCTGTCAGTACCCTGAACCTGAGGCAGATGTACATGTGGATAGCAGTGGATCAAATTCCTGCTACAAGAGGAACAATGGTAGAGTCTAATCTTACCCAGCTAAAACATACTTGGATGTATTAACACTCTAAAGGGCCGTACACACGTAGGGATTTTTAAGTATTTGTACCAGACTTCTTGCTAAGCTCCTCCTACTTTTACGAGAATATAAGAAAAATCTATATAACTATTATTTATTTTAGTTATTTAGAAACTAAAATAAATAATTATTGTATAGTTTTTTCTTATATTCTTGTGGAAAAAGTAGGAGGAGCTTAGCAAAAAGTCTGGTGGAAAGACTTAAAAAACCCTACGTGTGTACGGCCCTTAAGTATCGTCAAACTAATGATCTGCATATGAAGATGATTGGAGACAAAATACAGTTAATTTAAATATTAAGGCATAGTATACATTGCAGTCTTAAAATAGTTACTTATTTCAATATTTTGATCTTTAATATTTCAATGAATAGTCATTTATTGTGATTTATTTTCCTCCTACTATTTTCAATAATTTATTTCTGAGAATTATAAAGATATAAAAATGTAGGTCAAATTAACGATATATAGTTAAATTTATAGTTTTTTAATAGTGATATCGTTTACCTCCTCTCCCATTTTCTTTGGAAAAGGGTGGTATTTTGTCATGAGATTTAAATTAAAGGGGAAAAATATATCTAATACATACATACATATGAAATTATCAAGTATCCCCACTTAGCTTAACAGACTCCAAACACTATCTGAATAACCTGCACTGATAGGGCTAAGACATGAAAACCTCATAGGGTAAGTTATGAATTATCGGTCGGTTTCACATATTCGGTCATAAGAAAAAAAATATATAATAAGTATTTTATTTTATTTTATTCTTGTTGGTATCCTGTTATCTGCAGGTATCATGGATACCAATTAAAATAACGAATTGAAGGTATCATGGATACCAATTAAAATAACGAATTGAAGGTATCATGGATACCAATTAAAGTAACGAATTGAAGGTATCATGGATACCAATTAAAATAACGAATTGAAGGTATCATGGATACCAATTAAAATAACGAATTGAAGGTATCATGGATACCAATTAAAATAACGAATTGAAGGTATCATGGATACCAATTAAAATAACGAATTGAAGGTATCATGGATACAAATTAAAATAACGAATTGAAGGTATCATGGATACAAATTAAAATAACGAATTGAAGGTATCATGGATTCCAATTAAAGTAACGAATTGAAGGTATCATGGATACCAATTAAAGTAACGAATTGAAGGTATCATGGATACCAATTAAAGTAACGAATTGAAGGTATCATGGATACCAATTAAAATAACGAATTGAAGGTATCATGGATACCAATTAAAATAACGAATTGAAGGTATCATGGATACCAATTAAAATAACGAATTGAAGGTATCATGGATACCAATTAAAATAACGAATTGAAGGTATCATGGATAACAATTAAAATAACGAATTGAAGGTATCATGGATACAAATTAAAATAACGAATTGAAGGTATCATGGATACAAATTAAAATAACGAATTGAAGGTATCATGGATTCCAATTAAAGTAACGAATTGAAGGTATCATGGATACCAATAAAAATAACGAATTGAAGGTATCATGGATTCCAATTAAAATAACGAATTGAAGGTATCATGGATACCAATTAAAATAACGAATTGAAGGTATCATGGATACCAATTAAAATAACGAATTGAAGGTATCATGGATACAAATTAAAATAACGAATTGAAGGTATCATGGATACAAATTAAAATAACGAATTGAAGGTATCATGGATTCCAATTAAAGTAACGAATTGAAGGTATCATGGATACCAATAAAAATAACGAATTGAAGATATCATGGATTCCAATTAAAATAACGAATTGAAGGTATCATGGATTCCAATTAAAATAACGAATTGAAGGTATCATGGATACCAATTAAAATAACGAATTGAAGGTATCATGGATACCAATTAAAATAACGAATTGAAGGTATCATGGATACCAATTAAAATAACGAATTGAAGGTATCATGGATTCCAATTAAAATAACGAATTGAAGGTATCATGGATACAAATTAAAATAACGAATTGAAGGTATCATGGATACCAATTAAAATAACGAATTGAAGGTATCATGGATTCCAATTAAAATAACGAATTGAAGGTATCATGGATTCCAATTAAAATAACGAATTGAAGGTATCATGGATACCAATGAAAAAACAACGAATTGAAGGTATCATGAATACCAATTAAAGTAACGAATTGAAGGTATCATGGATACAAATTAAAATCAAAATCAAATAACAAAATTAATATTATTGCTTTTTATATATGACCGAAGATTGGAAACTGACCGATAATTCGTAACTTACCAACTATCTACTTTGAAATTTAGTATGAACTAAAATTATTAATGGTTCAAATTTATTATGAACAATAATTAAAATACCATCTAATTGTGATGATTCTATCGTTCTATTCAGTCATGCTGTGTAATTTCCATGATTAATTAATACACCGCTTGATGTACAAGACATAAATTAGGTGCAAAGTATTCAGGTTGATGTACAATCTTTAATGTCTTGCAAAGGTGCGTAGAAAAGGCAATGCTATCTCATCAACTGGCATGTAATTATATACTAACCGGAACTATTGTGATATTGAAAACAGAATTGGATACTATGCCCTGAGACTCCAGGTCAAAAATGAGTTATTATATACAATGTAGCTTTACCACTATAGTCGCCAAAAATTAATCTCAAAAATGAGTATTTGGAATCACCAATTGGAATAGAAGCGTCTAATATGAGGAGCAGTTATTGAATATAATTTTTATAAATATTATTGATGGGGTAAAGGTACAAATAGGGTGAGGGATAATTAATGTTCGATTTGTCGAAAGAAGAGTCTAAAGGTACTCTCCACCCTAAATTAAAAAAAAAATCTGGAATTGCTTTAAATATGTAGAACTAAGGTTATATATTATATAACATATAACTGTAAGCAGAATTTAAATCGATAAAAAATTCTGTTCACAATTATAAGTAAATACATCTTTATAAAATAAAAGGTATAACATAAAAAGGTATAATAACGCCACTGTAAGTATTAATTGTGAATTTTATTTCAATTACATATTTTGATGTTTTAGATTTAATTCTATTATATGGTGAAAAAAACATTTTCTTCCCCAAAATATACCATCAGAAAATTGTAATCGTCATAGTTCGATCTGTTATCATATTCAATGATTATTTATATACAGCTATAAACGATTTGCTGAAACTCATATCGTAATTATTTTACATTAAAAATTATAGTTTATCGTCAGACATTTCCAACGAAAAATTTAACGATAATATCCGAAATCACGATAAATTTATTCCATTAATATATCCCGTAATGAACAATTTACCACCTGGAACTCCCTTTAAAAACCGCGAAAATCATCTCCGAACATCAAATTCTCGCTCAAAAATTAGATTAATGAAATGTATGCAAATTATGCTTCACTAAGTTGTTTTTAATAAAGAGCCATGTAGCAGTAACATATTTAATTAACAGAACTATGCGTCATAACTATACCAGCCAATGAGAGACAGGCTAAACACTGCGTCATAACTATACCAGCCAATGAGAGACAGGCTAAACACTGCGTCATAACTATACCAGCCAATGAGAGACAGGCTAAACACTGCGGCATAACTATACCAGCCAATGAGAGACAGGCTACACACTGCGTCATAACTACAACAGCCAATGAGAGACAGGCTAAACACTGCGTCATAACTACAACAGCCAATGAGAGACAGGCTAAACACTGCGTCATAACTATACCAGCCAATGAGAGACAGGCTAAACACTGCGTCATACCTACACCAGCCAATGAGAGACAGGCTAAACACTGCGTCATAACTATACCAGCCAATGAGAGACAGGCTAAACACTGCGTCATAACTATACCAGCCAATGAGAGACAGGCTAAACACTGCGTCATAACTATACCAGCCAATGAGAGACAGGCTAAACACTGCGTCATAACTATACCAGCCAATGAGAGACAGGCTAAACACTGCGTCATAACTACAACAGCCAATGAGAGACAGGCTAAACACTGCGTCATAACTATACCAGCCAATGAGAGACAGGCTAAACACTGCGTCATAACTACAACAGCCAATGAGAGACAGGCTAAACACTGCGTCATAACTATACCAGCCAATGAGAGACAGGCTAAACACTGCGTCATACCTACACCAGCCAATGAGAGACAGGCTAAACACTGCGTCATACCTACACCAGCCAATGAGAGACAGGCTAAACACTGCGTCATAACTACAACAGCCAATGAGAGACAGGCTAAACACTGCGTCATAACTATACCAGCCAATGAGAGACAGGCTAAACACTGCGTCATAACTACACCAGCCAATGAGAGACAGGCTAAACACTGCGTCATAACTATACCAGCCAATGAGAGACAGGCTAAACACTGCGTCATAACTACACCAGCCAATGAGAGACAGGCTAAACACTGCGTCATAACCACACCAACCAATGAGAGACAGGCTAAACACTGCGTCATAACCACACCAACCAATGAGAGACAGGCTAAACACTGCGTCATAACCACACCAACCAATGAGAGACAGGCTAAACACTGCGTCATAACTATACCAACCAATGAGAGACAAGTTAAAAATCAAGTCAGGTTTGTTTTAAAAATAATGAGATTTTAACAGTTTCAGTTAAAGGAGAGATGAATCACAGGTGCATTTTTGTTTTCTATTTATTTTCAATCAATTTGTAAAGTTAGTTACACATCAATTACTATTGGCTTTATATTGTTTTCAATATTGAACTACTACTCGATATGTACAAGCTTTAACATCAATAAACTACTCTAATTAGCTCTTATATTAGTAATTAGTAAATGCAGTATATAGTTATTACCTAATATTGCCTCTGACAGTCTGCAATTATACCAATAAAATAATTATAATGTTGCAGAAATTCCTATAATTAATTATCAGTCAATTGTCTCTGGAAAGCACACGGAATATAGGGATAAATATTTATCATAATATAGCTTGAGGGATAAAGATTATAATGCATTTCCATTAATATCTCAGTGTTTATATAATAAGATATAAACTATTAATGTAATCTGTTTTTATTAATAGCCTTCTTTGTATTTAATGTAAATATGAATTACACCAACGAACCTTTGAGAAAACAGAGCAGGATACGAATTTTAAAATAAGTTATTATTATCTTCCCGAAAGTTTGCCCTGAAAAACAAATATCAAAATATTAGAAATAATAGTTTGTTACTCAAGTATTAACATTTACATCCAGAGTTTGAAAAACCAGGAATTAGAACTAAAAGCTTGGAATGTTCGAACTGAAAGGTTGCCTTTGGGTTTAGAATAAAAAAATATTTTAGATATCTTTTTCTAAGTTAAATTAAAAGATTAAATACTAGCACCAAGAGAAAAGGATTAGGATGTAAATATAGTTAGAGTCAAATTATTTCATTTCATAGTGAAAGAATAGGCAGGAAAATACGAATAGAAATTAAGCTACATTCAACAGCATACATATACCATATTTATTGAAATATACTGGAAGATTTCTAAATGTGAATTATACTATTACAATCCTGTCTAATAATTTTAAGAACCTGTTATTATTAACAGGCAAGTACACTAGGTAAGAAACATTGTCCTTAATGGTTTAATAAATGTTAGAATTAAAATAATAAAAACAGTTTAACAAAAAAAAAAGAATTAAAATAATAAAAATATATTTTACTATATAACGTAATTGATAGAACATTAAATAAATAGTTGATATAATTGTGTTTAGTTTATAATTCCTTTTAAATTGAAATTCCATTAAATAAATACTGAAAATTTAAGACGCATATCACTGATTCAACCAATATGTGTATATAAATTGAATCAATTCCAATAATAATTACAAGGTACATTACAAAGGAAACTAAGTCATTACAGTGATATAATAGAGTCCCCTAATAGAAATCATATGCCTGCTAATTATCATGATAATCATCAAAAGGACTAAAGGAAGGACGGACCACAGGAAGAAAAGAGAAAATTACTTTGGTGGGATATCGATTTCTGAGCCGCAATATATCGATCCACAGTCCCCCCCCCCCCTATAGGCCTTATCTTGGTGATAGATACACTGTAGGAGGATAAAGGGACACAGAGGTGTATGTGATCAGTGGAGAATATTTCAAAGTACTGATAAAAAGGCTGGTAAATATATAGAAAAAATATGATGATGGTTAGGAGATAAGAAGTGAAGCGATGAAGTTTTAACATCAAGCAGCTAATTTGACTGGTTTTTACTTTTCAAATAATTTGCCGCATAAATTATTATTGTTAGATACTTGTTTTATTTTTAAATCTTGAATATAAGGAGACTCTTTAATTGATCATTTTATTTATAGATACCAATTGAAATATTAAAAATTGAAAAAATTAAAGCATCTACAATAGTAATTTATGAGATACAAATGTTTGAGAAGGAAAAAGCAGTCATATTGACTGTTAAGTAGTTATACTGTCAAGTGGCATAGTATAGACATTTCACTTCACAATATATGAATGGCCGTCACTAACGTTAAATAGGTACCTACAATAGTCACAATAATCGTATTTGGTTTATTTCCTCATCTTATGTAATCTTTCCATTAAACAATTATTGATATTAAAACTTTAGGAATTTTAGAGAGGAAGTAAAGTATTTTCAAAGCCTGTATTACATGCAAGGTTTATTCAATCAAGGAAACCTTTTCCACTAGAGCATTCAAAGCATCCTAATTTTAACTCTTGATTTTTTAAACTCAGCCAATCTATAATCTGATGGATTTAGGAAGCTGCAAAATTACCATTTTTAAATCTTCTCATGCTCAATTTCAGGAAAAAAGTAGCAATAGTTAACTGCATAGAAATCATGACGTTGGATAATCATGACGTTGGATAATCATGACGTTGGATAATCATACCGTTGATTGATTACAAATTTTACCGTACAAAATATTTCTAATTCACATGTAATTGGTGAAAATTCTTTATAAATAAGATTTAAAAATGAGCAATTCGTGGTAAATTAGTAATAAATCTTCTTCAAGAACATAAATTTTAATTACTACAGTAATAGATAACATATTAGATTCTTTGGGAATTCTTATCCTGTTTTTATGAGATAGTTCATCAAGTAGATTTATTGCCAACACTCATGGATGTTTTTTGTTAAATTGTAACGCATTCCATCATGAAATGAAAAAAATAGATTCACGATATTTCAATCCTTAGAATTAGTAAACTTGTAATAAAAAGTTTTTTTGTAACAAAAAAGTTTTCACCAAAGTTTGACAATATTTGGTCTAAACAACGTCTAACTATTGTTACGTCCTCTTTTGCCGAATTCAAATGTAGTGAAACGTATACTATCTCACAGATCGTATACTCTACTCTCTGAGCAGAAAAAATTAACCTAAATTATATATCGTGTGACGGGTGCAATACTTTGGTACTGTACCATTGTAAAACAATGGGAAAAAAATTAATTATGTAGGGGTATAATGTCTGGTTCGAAACCAAAAATCAAATCGCTGAGGTCGAAAGGAAATTGAGTACAAGGGACTGGAAGAAGCAGTCACAATGGAAAGTGGCTCCATGAACAAAGTCACCTACCACCGTCTGTGACAATGCTCATGGATGCAGAAAAGCTACTTTGTGAATGCAGTCACTTAGCAAGGAATGCGACAACCAATTGAAATAAATAATAATATATAGTTTTTTCTGATATTCTCGTGGAAAAAGTAGGAGGAGCTTAGCAAAAAATCTGGTGGAAAGACTTAAAAAACCCTACGTGTGTACGGCCCTTTAAAGAAATAGCAAGATAGAGGCATCAATAGAAGAAGAGAATAACAAGTAAAAGTATTCCATGTAGAGCAGCATTCCAGGCATAGCTCTGTATTTTCTGATTCCAAAATTCCAATTCCTTTATTTAATTTACGACAGAGAGAATTCCACTTTTATGAAATTCTTCAACTTGAACATTCTAGCAAGACGGATAAATGATCTCTAGAAGTGTCTACAGGAAGGTAGAACTGCTAAGGTTACATCTGTAAAATAGTTCAAACTATTCAACACTAGGATCAGTCATGCCACTCGTATTTAATTCTAATCACACACAAGTTAGTCTATTACTAACCACTCATTAAAGATTCTTTGATTTTTGTTCCTAACTATTAAAGCATGATTCTGAATTTCAATGATTTTACCAATTACGCTATTTCATCAAAAGAATAATTATCAAAAGAAAAGCAAATGGCAATAATAGAAATATGAAATATATCAGAGTCATATACATATGAACAGTCTAATACTAATGTCCTGAAACAATCAGAGTAAAAATAGTTGAAATGAAATTGTCAATAAGGTATACGTAGCCTGCATGCTATTCACAATCAACTCATTCTGCAAATTACTGTATTAATATTTAATAGCAAAAATATCTATTCAAGGTATATGATTTATATTTCACTCAAAAGAATAAGAGTCATCATTAACTCCGAGATAATTACCTGCAATTATTACATACTTTAAAAATAAAATGCGATGAAATACAACTATTAATTATAACGGGTATTATTTAGAATCAAAATAAACAGTACTTTAATAGTTCACTGAAGAGTAAACTACTGTGCTTGCCATTGCACAGGTACAGCATACAAAGTACAGAGCAAGGTAAAGTAACTACTGTACAGCATACAAAGTACAGAGCAAGGTAAAGTAACTACTGTACAGCATACAAAGTACAGAGCAAGGTAAAGTAACTACTGTACACCATACAAAGTACAGAGCAAGGTAAAGTAACTACTGTACAGCATACAAAGTACACAGCAAGGTAAAGTAACTATTGTACAGCATACAAAGTACACAGCAAGGTAAAGTAACTACTGTACAGCATACAAAGTACAGAGCAAGGTAAAGTAACTATTGTACAGCATACAAAGTACACAGCAAGGTAAAGTAACTACTGCACATCATACAAAGTACAGAGCAAGGTAAAGTAACTACTGTACAGCATACAAAGTACACAGCAAGGTAAAGTAACTACTGTACAGCATAAAGCACAGCAAGGTAAAGTAACTACTGTACAGCATACAAAGTACACAACAAGGTAAAGTAACTACTGTACAGCATACAAAGTACAAAGCAAGGTAAAGTAACTACTGTACAGCATACAAAGCACAGCAAGGCATTAGAGTTGTAGCTATTACACAGCAAGGCAGTAGAGTTGTAGCTATTACACAGCAAGGCAGTAGAGTTTTAGCCATTACACAGCAAGGCAGTAGAGTTGTAGCTATTACACAGCAAGGCAGTAGAGTTGTAGCTATTACACAGCCAGGCAGTAGAGTTTTAGCCATTACACAGCAAGGCAGTAGAGTTGTAGCTATTACACAGCCAGGCAGTAGAGTTTTAGCCATTACACAGCAAGGCAGTAGAGTTGTAGCTATTACACAGCAAGACAGTAGAGTTGTAGCTATTACACAGCCAGGCAGTAGAGTTTTAGCCATTACACAGCAAGACAGTAGAGTTGTAGCTATTACACAGCCAGGCAGTAGAGTTGTAGCTATTACACAGCAAGGCAGTAGAGTTTTAGCCATTACACAGCAAGGCAGTAGAGTTGTAGCTATTACACAGCCAGGCAGTAGAGTTTTAGCCATTACACAGCAAGGCAGTAGAGTTGTAGCTATTACACAGCAAGACAGTAGAGTTGTAGCTATTACACAGCCAGGCAGTAGAGTTTTAGCCATTACACAGCAAGACAGTAGAGTTGTAGCTATTACACAGCCAGGCAGTAGAGTTGTAGCTATTACACAGCAAGACAGTAGAGTTGTAGCTATTACACAGCCAGGCAGTAGAGTTGTAGCTATTACACAGCCAGGCAGTAGAGTTGTAGCCATTACACAGCAAGGCAATAGAGTTGTAGCTATTACACAGCAAGACAGTAGAGTTGTAGCCATTACACAGCAAGACAGTAGAGTTGTAGCCATTACACAGCAAGGCAGTAGAGTTGTAGCTATTACACAGCAAGACAGTAGAGTTGTAGCTATTACACAGCAAGACAGTAGAGTTGTAGCCATTACACAGCAAGACAGTAGAGTTGTAGCTATTACACAGCAAGACAGTAGAGTTGTAGCCATTACATAGCAAGGCAATAGAGTTGTAGCTATTACACAGCAAGACAGTAGAGTTGTAGCCATTACACAGCAAGACAGTAGAGTTGTAGCCATTACACAGCAAGACAGTAGAGTTGTAGCTATTACACAGCAAGACAGTAGAGTTGTAGCCATTACATAGCAAGGCAATAGAGTTGTAGCTATTACACAGCAAGACAGTAGAGTTGTAGCTATTACACAGCAAGACAGTAGAGTTGTAGCCATTACACAGCAAGACAGTAGAGTTGTAGCCATTACACAGCAAGGCAGTAGAGTTGTAGCTATTACACAGCAAGACAGTAGAGTTGTAGCTATTACACAGCAAGACAGTAGAGTTGTAGCCATTACACAGCAAGGCAATAGAGTTGTAGCTATTACACAGCAAGACAGTAGAGTTGTAGCCATTACATAGCAAGGCAATAGAGTTGTAGCTATTACACAGCAAGACAGTAGAGTTGTAGCTATTACACAGCAAGGCAATAGAGTTGTAGCTATTACACAGCAAGGCAGTAGAGTTGTAGCTATTTCTATCACTGCATTGTGCTCACTAAGCAGCTTATCATTAATAACCAGAATTAACTAACTACTCCAATGTTATTAGACACAAAAATTGTGAAGAGAAGAAGCCTACTCTACTGTACTATGAGAACGTGGTGAAAACGTGTCAGACGTGTGGTTAAAACGTGTCAGACGTGTGGTTAAAACGTGTCAGACGTGTGGTTAAAACGTGTCAGACGTGTGGTTAAAACGTGTCAGACGTGTGGTTAAAACGTGTCAGACGTGTGGTTAAAACGTGTCAGACGTGTGGTTAAAACGTGTCAGACGTGTGGTGAAAGCGTGTCAGACGTGTGGTTAAAACGTGTCAGACGTGTGGTTAAAACGTGTCAGACGTGTGGTTAAAACGTGTCAGACGTGTGGTTAAAACGTGTCAGACATGTGGTGAAAACGTGTCAGACGTGTGGTGAAAACGTGTCAGACGTGTGGTGAAAACGTGTCAGACGTGTGGTGAAAACGTGTCAGACATGTGGTGAAAACGTGTCAGACATGTGGTTAAAACGTGTCAGACATGTGGTTAAAACGTGTCAGACATGTGGTTAAAACGTGTCAGACATGTGGTTAAAACGTGTCAGACATGTGGTTAAAACGTGTCAGACATGTGGTTAAAACGTGTCAGACGTGTGGTGAAAACGTGTCAGACGTGTGGTTAAAACGTGTCAGACGTGTGGTGAAAACGTGTCAGACGTGTGGTGAAAACGTGTCAGACGTGTGGTGAAAACGTGTCAGACGTGTGGTTAAAACGTGTCAGACGTGTGGTTAAAACGTGTCAGACGTGTGGTTAAAACGTGTCAGACGTGTGGTTAAAACGTGTCAGACGTGTGGTTAAAACGTGTCAGACGTGTGGTTAAAACGTGTCAGACGTGTGGTTAAAACGTGTCAGACGTGTGGTTAAAACGTGTCAGACGTGTGGTTAAAACGTGTCAGACGTGTGGTTAAAACGTGTCAGACGTGTGGTTAAAACGTGTCAGACGTGTGGTTAAAACGTGTCAGACATGTGGTTAAAACGTGTCAGACATGTGGTTAAAACGTGTCAGACATGTGGTTAAAACGTGTCAGACATGTGGTTAAAACGTGTCAGACGTGTGGTTAAAACGTGTCAGACGTGTGGTTAAAACGTGTCAGACATGTGGTTAAAACGTGTCAGACGTGTGGCTAAAACGTGTCAGACGTGTGGTTAAAACGTGTCAGACGTGTGGTGAAAACGTGTCAGACGTGTGGTTAAAACGTGTCAGACGTGTGGTTAAAACGTGTCAGACGTGTGGTTAAAACGTGTCAGACGTGTGGTTAAAACATGTCAGACGTGTGGTTAAAACGTGTCAGACATGTGGTTTAAACGTGTCAGACATGTGGTTTAAACGTGTCAGACATGTGGTTAAAACGTGTCAGACGTGTGGTTAAAACGTGTCAGACGTGTGGTTAAAACGTGTCAGACGTGTGGCTAAAACGTGTCAGACGTGTGGTTAAAACGTGTCAGACGTGTGGTTAAAACGTGTCAGACGTGTGGTTAAAACGTGTCAGACGTGTGGTTAAAACGTGTCAGACGTGTGGTTAAAACGTGTCAGACGTGTGGTTAAAACGTGTCAGACGTGTGGTTAAAACGTGTCAGACGTGTGGTTAAAACGTGTCAGACGTGTGGTTAAAACGTGTCAGACGTGTGGTTAAAACGTGTCAGACGTGTGGTTAAAACGTGTCAGACGTGTGGTTAAAACGTGTCAGACGTGTGGTTAAAACGTGTCAGACGTGTGGTTAAAACGTGTCAGACGTGTGGTTAAAACGTGTCAGACGTGTGGTTAAAACGTGTCAGACGTGTGGTTAAAACGTGTCAGACGTGTGGTTAAAACGTGTCAGACGTGTGGTTAAAACGTGTCAGACGTGTGGTTAAAACGTGTCAGACGTGTGGTTAAAACGTGTCAGACGTGTGGTTAAAACGTGTCAGACGTGTGGTTAAAACGTGTCAGACGTGTGGTTAAAACGTGTCAGACGTGTGGTTAAAACGTGACACACGTGTGGTTAAAACGAGTCAGACTTGTGGTTAATATGTGACACCCGTGTGGTTAAAACGTGACACACGTGTGGTTAAAACGTGACACCCGTGTGATAAAAACGTGACACCCGTGTGGTTAATATGTGACACCCGTGTGGTTAATATGTGACACACGAGTGGTTTAAAAGATTCAATTATTTAACTCAGAATGAAATATCTATTATCCTAAATAGAATTTCCTTATTACCACCTACCACCAATATGAATAAAACAAACATAGTCAATTAAAATTTTGGTTAAATGTTAATATAAAATATAATACTATATAACCGTGACCGGAAAATTCATCCACGGAAAATTCGTCCTCGGAAAATTCGTCCTCGGAAAATTCGTCCATTAAACAAAAATAATTAATTTAAATGGAACAAAATGTTATGATAAATTTTTTGTTATAAAGCCATTTAATGTATGTAGGTGATAGTACATAGTTAATGTACTTTGTTGTATCCATTGTAAAGTTTGTTGTACTGCAAAATACATGATTGTTTAATGAAACATTAAGATTGGCAGATATATAATAATTTTATTAACTTAATTTAAGATAAAATGTTTGGTGCCTTAGCGTTCTTAACACCTGAAGATGTTGTTGGCGTTAACGAAAATTTATGTGAGGATGCCAATTGAGTTTTTTAACTACTTTGAAGCTACGTACATTGGAACTAAACGGAGAAGACGAAATCAACGCAAAACCCTGTTCATTCAATTGAATTTTGGAATGTTCAAGAAATAGCATCCTAATATTTGGTGGAAGAGTTAACCCAAACTAAAAGAATTCAAACAAAGAGAGATGTCACACAGCGTAAAAGACCAAAATATCGAGATATCGTGGAACAAATATAGCTAGTATTGCAAAAAAAATTCATCAAGTTATTTTCGTCTATTTAATTATAGATAACATAATATATTAGCTACATAGAATACATTTTTCATCAACAGTTATAACTGCTGAATATATGTGTTATTTTCATTTAACCAATTTTATGCGACTGCAATTATCTCTTACATATATTGTTAACACTCAATAATGTATTTCTTTCTATTCCAAATTTAAGAAAACGGACGAATTTTCCGTGGACGAATTTTCCTAGCACCCAATAAAACGATAAAAATATTAAAACTCTCATAATGATTCTTATTTAAATTACAACATTTTTGGATTCATATCTGACTACATTGAGGTTTAGATATTTAGTTTTGCAAGTCATTGATATGGTCGCTTGCCTTACTGAAGTTGAGTCTAGAGTAAATTGCTTCCTAAATTGCCAACCAGATTGGTGAAACTACCCCAAAATAGAGGCTACCTGACTTCTAATGTTTCAGTGCTTATTTCAAGACTTAATTGTTAACTTCACTAATATCCAACATGTGACAACAAGCAATGTTTGAATGTTTAGCGGCAATATTTGAAAAATAATTCCTAACAACGTGTAAAAGACTGGAAAAAATGCTAGCATGAATGTGACTGGGGCAATGTTAGCATGAATGTGACTGGGGCAATGTTAGCATGAATGTGACTGGGGCAATGTTAGCATGAATGTGACTGGAGCAATGTTAGCATGAATGTGACTGGGGAAATGTTAGCATGAATGTGACTGGGGCAATGTTAGCATGAATGTGACTGGGGAAATGTTAGCATGAATGTGACTGGGGCAATGTTAGCATGAATGTGACTGGGGCAATGTTAGCATGAATGTGACTGGGGCAATGTTAGCATGAATGTGACTGGGGAAATGTTAGCATGAATGTGACTGGGGCAATGTTAGCATGAATGTGACTGGGGCAATGTTAGCATGAATGTGACTGGGGCAATGTTAGCATGAATGTGACTGGGGCAATGTTAGCATGAATGTGACTGGAGCAATGTTAGCATGAATGTGACTGGGGAAATGTTAGCATGAATGTGACTGGGGAAATGTTAGCATGAATGTGACTGGGGAAATGTTAGCATGAATGTGACTGGGGCAATGTTAGCATGAATGTGACTGGGGCAATGTTAGCATGAATGTGACTGGGGCAATGTTAGCATGAATGTGACTGGGGAAATGTTAGCATGAATGTGACTGGGGCAATGTTAGCATGAATGTGACTGGGGCAATGTTAGCATGAATGTGACTGGGGCAATGTTAGCATGAATGTGACTGGAGCAATGTTAGCATGAATGTGACTGGAGCAATGTTAGCATGAATGTGACTGGGGAAATGTTAGCATGAATGTGACTGGGGCAATGTTAGCATGAATGTGACTGGGGAAATGTTAGCATGAATGTGACTGGGGCAATGTTAGCATGAATGTGACTGGGGCAATGTTAGCATGAATGTGACTGGGGCAATGTTAGCATGAATGTGACTGGGGAAATGTTAGCATGAATGTGACTGGGGCAATGTTAGCATGAATGTGACTGGGGCAATGTTAGCATGAATGTGACTGGGGCAATGTTAGCATGAATGTGACTGGGGCAATGTTAGCATGAATGTGACTGGGGCAATGTTAGCATGAATGTGAGTTTCTAGATGGAACACAGGTAAATGATTAGATTTTCTATACACTTCCTTTAGAAACTAGATAAAAATTCATCAAAACATTTAGCTTCACATCAGAGTGAAAAGAGAAAAAAACTAACAGGAAAAAACATTTTTAAATATAAAAATCCAACTCGCCGAAAGGAAACCAAATCCCCAACCTCCATTACTTTAACTAATATTTAAATACGATTAGTTATCTTCACAAATAGATAAAGTTATGTTTTGGTCGGCATTTATTTGAATGTTTGAATTAATTCAATAGTTGAAAAATAGTTTCAATTGTAATAAATTATATATCACTAGTTGGTATATTAACATACCTTGCCATTCATATCATTAAACTATATGTAACTATACATTAAATATTCTTACGTACCACTTCTATCACTGACATAACTGAAAACAATTACCTTTCTTCATCTGTAGAAGTAGTGCTCATTAATGCAGGAAAGCTACTCCTCTAACTGCAGACACTCACTAACTGTCAGAGCACTACTTTGCCTAAAGAGGAAAATGAAGAGGTACTAAATGTAAGAGAGGGAAATGAAGAGGCACTGGATATAACAGAGGAAAATGAAAAAGTACTGAGTCAGTCTTTACCCATGGATAAGAGACCTACACAGTAGTCTGCTTGAACCTGATTACTGTAAGGCAGAAAGAAGAGGAAATAAGAGGAAGAAATTGTGGAAGGATACAAAGGAAAGCTGAAGGAAAAGCCACCGAACTAAACAAAACCTAAATGCTACAATATAAAAAAATAAGGCCTACCTAGAGGTAGCCTCGGGACAATGAGGGGGGATCTGCAAAAATGTCTGCCCCATCAATTATCTAAGGAAGAGCTTAAATTCCATAAACTGTATTTGGACGACTTTTGAATCATTATATTTGCATAATAGACTATCTACCTAACACTTATTTTAGTGAAAATATCCTATTAAATAGTTATCAATAGATTTCAATTACATCAATCAACAAAATCGCTGAAGTATGAAGCTTAAAAGATATTAATTTATGCATCAATTCAATGCTCATTATCAGTATATAATTATTGACAGAGAGAGGTATATCGTAACCTGAAATACTACTGATAGACTAATATAGTATGCCATCTATCAATAACAGATTATAGAGATACAAAGAGTTCTAATTATCCAACTTCAGATATTGTGAAAGATTATTGGATCCTTTCAATTATTGGTCTTCTGTAGAATATCTTTGATGGGATATAGGTAGAGAGTTCCAAGATATTCCAAGTTACTACAATATCTATTTATCCTCAAACTCTCTGTATTCTTCTAGTATTCCTTTGGTTTAGCACTTTATCGTTCAGTAGACAGGTTTTAATAATTAGTTCAGGTGACCAAATATTTTCCTAAGAACGATAAGAAATAATAAATAAATATTAAAAATTCTACATCTAGGGTAAGTTACTAATTATCGGTCGGTTCCACATTTTCGGTCATATAAAGAAAAAACGACATAATAATTATTTATGTTAATTGGTATCCATGATACCTGCAGGTATCATGGATACCAACAAAAAAATTGAATAATAATATCATTTTCTACTACATACCGTAAATGTGGAACCGACCGATAATTCGTAACTTACTCTATCTTAAGCTTGGACACAAATGCAATGAATATCAGACACGTGCATATAGAAGCACCGTTTGTAGTTAAAGCTTCCATTCATTGGCTTTAAAATGTATGTAAGCAGATCCTCATAGTCTAAGCAGATCCTCATAGTCTGAAAGAGAGAAACTGAAGAGTTTTTGAATTTTGTAGTGAAACACTGCAAGCTTCATACCCTTTGTTACTTGCCTACATCAGATCGGAATAGAAAAGTTTCGCCTAGATTCTAAACGACTTATACCTGTGAAGACTTTTACGTATTTGTCTACAAAGATGATTAGTATGATTGGAAAATGCCATGTCGAAAAAACTGTTGAAGCAAAAAAGGAAAATAAGTTTCATTATTAAGAGCAAGTTAAAAAGATTCACTCGGTGTCATAGATAGGGTTGCATCAGATAAAAGACAACTAACACTGGAACTGATAAAGCTACTGTAAATGAAATGATGCGCCGTGGATATCTGATTAGAATAATTCCTAAAGTGCATTTGAAATGTGCAATGAGAATGAATTATAAAGCCATTCTTTGTAATTTCGATAGGAGGAATGTGTTCAATTGAGGTAGATTTAAACTTTATTATACTTAATTTATGAAAGAAAATTTGTTTAATTTTTAAGGTATCCTAGTTTCAGTTCGATATTCTGTATATTTATAGTTTAGTTTAAATTAAAAAAATATCGAAAAATGACAGGTTATTCAACTTCGTTTTGTTATATAAAATAAATTGTAATATGACAAAATTAAATTACATCATAAAAAAACATCTTTTTTAGGATGAACATCACTAGATAACCTATATAGTCAATTTGTATTACTGTTACAATATTTGTTGCACCAACACAAAACCACTTAATAAATATTTAACTCGATATGACCATATTTTTATTTATTGCAACTAATTTAAATTTCAATGTAACTAAATTCTTAAAAATATTGGTTTTATTAATCCGTGTTCGTATAGAAATGTTCGAAAATCTCGTTTTTTTTTTTGTTATTGGCGAAGTGTTTCTCCTCAATTTGATTACTTTTCCAATCAGGAATTTTGTCTCGTCTTCCATGCCTCTCCATGAACTGTATTTCCAGTCACTTTTAGTTAATTGGTTGCGAATCAGATTCGAAATTGAGGCCGAAAACCACCACAAGGTCGCAAAGTGAATATTAATAACAAACACACGACATGGAATAATATTGATGGTTGTTCGCGATTGCTTGAAAAGAAGAATAACTGTATTTGTAACTATATACATTACATCATTAATAAATACTGGAGGTTCTTGGGTTCAAATCCAAATGACTGAATAAAATACATTCAATTTTATATCACCACTTTAATTTCATCTCAAATTCCAAATAAATAATTCACTAAACTTAAATTACTAAATCAATATTGACTTTTAAAATAAATTTACAAAACTTTTTCAATGATCAAGTCTCAATCATTGCAACATTTCAAATACGGTTTGGGTCAATCTCACCCATTTCATTCTCTTCAAATTCACGTGTTTAGTCATTTGAATGACTTATCTGCTAAGACATAACTTGTACACCAAAGTTTGGAGCTAACGAAGCTGTGATGCATGCATTGCACTGAGTTACAAAGAAGTTAACTGTTGCAGTGGAAATTCTTTCGCTAAGATTGAGGAACTTGCTGGCGATAGGAAGTTATTCTTAGTCACATTTTCACTCATTTGGTTAATTCCATATGGAGAAATGCTGTTAGTTATTACTGGGGAAATTTTCATACATTTAGGTAAAGAATTAATTTGGTTACTTCATATGAAGTTATTCAGTTCTAAGTTATTGTGGATATTTTGACACATTTAGGTTGTACTTAATTTGGATAATAATATATGAAGTTACGCTGTTAATTATTTCTGGGTATATTTTCATAGGTTGATGTGGTTAATTAATGTCATTATTTTGATACAGTCTGGTTGTCACACACACATACAGATTATTTATATCTAGACTAGTTATTTATATCTAGACTAGTTATTTATATCTAGACTAGTTATTTATATCTAGACTAGTTATTTATATCTAGCCTAGTTATTTATATCTAGCCTAGTTATTTATATCTAGCCTAGTTATTTATATCTAGCCTAGTTATTTATATCTAGCCTAGTTATTTATATCTAGCCTAGTTATTTATATCTAGCCTAGTTATTTATATCTAGCCTAGTTATTTATATCTAGCCTAGTTATTTATATCTAGCCTAGTTATTTATATCTAGACTAGTTATTTATATCTAGACTAGTTATTTATATCTAGACTAGTTATTTATATCTAGACTAGTTATTTATATCTAGCCTAGTTATTTATATCTAGCCTAGTTATTTATATCTAGCCTAGTTATTTATATCTAGCCTAGTTATTTATATCTAGCCTAGTTATTTATATCTAGACTAGTTATTTATATCTAGACTAGTTATTTATATCTAGACTAGTTATTTATATCTAGACTAGTTACTTATATCTAGACTAGTTACTTATATCTAGACTAGTTACTTATATCTAGACTAGTTATTTATATCTAGACTAGTTATTTATATCTAGACTAGTTATTTATATCTAGACTAGTTATTTATATCTAGACTAGTTATTTATATCTAGACTAGTTATTTATATCTAGACTAGTTATTTATATCTAGACTAGTTATTTATATCTAGACTAGTTATTTATATCTAGACTAGTTATTTATATCTAGACTAGTTATTTATATCTAGACTAGTTATTTATATCTAGACTAGTTATTTATATCTAGACTAGTTATTTATATCTAGACTAGTTATTTATATCTAAACTAGTTATTTATATCTAAACTAGTTATTTATATCTAGACTAGTTATTTATATCTAGACTAGTTATTTATATCTAGACTAGTTATTTATATCTAGACTAGTTATTTATATCTAGACTAGTTATTTATATCTAGACTAGTTATTTATATCTAGACTAGTTATTTATATCTAGACTAGTTATTTATATCTAGACTAGTTATTTATATCTAGACTAGTTATTTATATCTAGACTAGTTATTTATATCTAGACTAGTTATTTATATCTAGACTAGTTATTTATATCTAGACTAGTTATTTATATCTAGACTAGTTATTTATATCTAGACTAGTTATTTATATCTAGACTAGTTATTTATATCTAGACTAGTTATTTATATCTAGACTAGTTATTTATATCTAGACTAGTTATTTATATCTAGACTAGTTATTTATATCTAGACTAGTTATTTATATCTAGACTAGTTATTTATATCTAGACTAGTTATTTATATCTAGACTAGTTATTTATATCTAGACTAGTTATTTATATCTAGACTAGTTATTTATATCTAGACTAGTTATTTATATCTAGACTAGTTATTTATATCTAGACTAGTTATTTATATCTAGACTAGTTATTTATATCTAGACTAGTTATTTATATCTAGACTAGTTATTTATATCTAGACTAGTTATTTATATCTAGACTAGTTATTTATATCTAGACTAGTTATTTATATCTAGACTAGTTATTTATATCTAGACTAGTTATTTATATCTAGACTAGTTATTTATATCTAGACTAGTTATTTATATCTAGACTAGTTATTTATATCTAGACTAGTTATTTATATCTAGACTAGTTATTTATATCTAGACTAGTTATTTATATCTAGACTAGTTATTTATATCTAGACTAGTTATTTATATCTAGACTAGTTATTTATATCTAGACTAGTTATTTATATCTAGACTAGTTATTTATATCTAGACTAGTTATTTATATCTAGACTAGTTATTTATATCTAGACTAGTTATTTATATCTAGACTAGTTATTTATATCTAGACTAGTTATTTATATCTAGACTAGTTATTTATATCTAGACTAGTTATTTATATCTAGACTAGTTATTTATATCTAGACTAGTTATTTATATCTAGACTAGTTATTTATATCTAGACTAGTTATTTATATCTAGACTAGTTATTTATATCTACACTAGTTATTTATATCTAGACTAGTTATTTATATCTAGACTAGTTATTTATATCTAGACTAGTTATTTATATCTAGACAAGTTATTTATTTCAAAAATAGTTATTTATACATTCAGACAAGTTATTTTTTGCAATTCAAAAGAGGCCATTTGACTTCTCTCCACTAAATAACATGTTTAAATATATTGACGCTCTTAGAATATATTTGCATCAGTTTTAAAGTTTCAAAGTCAAAAGTATTGACATTCGAATCCAAACTTTATTTCCACCACTAAATAATTTACTGCCGTACTTGTCAAACTGTTTGACAGTTGCTAGTACTTGGTCTAAAAATAGCTGAATAATGTAATTGAATAGTTATATAATTAAAAATCATCAATGAGTGGGAAAAAGCTGTAGTAGATAAATTCTAAAAAAAAAATATAAAACTAATATGTTGAATTGGATAAAAGTTGTATACACTATCAGAGGGGTGGAATATTGACTATCTTTTTATAATAGGACATTCACTCCGTTTTTGTGAAATTAATGACATTATTGATGAATGTGATCTTCTATAGAGCCTTCTCATCTTTCAAGGCATCAAATCTGAACTTAAAAAGACACTTTCGATACGAAGATCAAATTATCCCTCGCTGACGAGATTGAAGAGTGCTCTTAGTGCGATGAAGAGTGCTCTTAGTGCAATGAGTGCTCTTAGTGCAATAAGAGTCTCAAACGCTGTTTCTAAAGTGCATTCCCAGGCCATCAGACTTTGTACAGACATAACTTTAGTGATGAAAACAAACTGCATCGCTCTGAAGATGGTGACAATAATCAGCAATTATGAAAGGGATTTTTAAAGTTCAATTTGTAACGTAACTGTTAGAGGGTTGAAGTGGCTCTATGAACTACCTATGATGTTGTTGATGGCACTAATTCTTATTTAAATAACATGCTTTTTAACTTATCCAATAAATGAATGAATAGCTCAACTTCTACCTGCAATAAAGTAGTCTTTATTATTAATTAATAAATGAATAATAAAACTACATTGGAAAAAGGAAATCATAAAATAATGGAACTATTTCTATGAGCTTATAGAGAGATGAATCTTTCCCACGGAAAAATAAAACTAATGTAGCTACACTGCAATTAAGGCTAATGCCTTTTACAGTTCGGACTATTGACATTTATTATGACAATCAGGTACAGACGTAGAATTCTTGTAGTTAATTGCGGCCAATGAGATCAATTGACCCAGGCCTGGTAATTGTGAACCTACGGGAGTAACTTAGTCAGTCGAGTCAGTCGATTCAGTACAGTACATAAGACCAGCCCCGTCTGAGGTGGTCATCCCTTCCACCATTTCTAACATCTACTGTAACCATGTAATGTGTACTCTACTGCTTGTGTAATTAGATTGTTATTAAATGTATAGAAACACATACTCCTTAGCAAGTTGTACCTGCACTGTCTTCTACCACAATGTTACATCATATAACAGGAGACAAACTCTTCACGTCTCTCATGACATTTTATTATTCATTCATTTAGTCTAATAAGGTGGTTCTAATTTAGAAATTTAATCGCATCACAGAGAATCACAGCCTTGGTCAGGAATATAATTGATGCATTCATTTTGGAGGAAATTAGTGAATAAAGTTATCAAGTAAACAAGTTAATAGAATCATAACAGTGTACACAGAATTTTCATCAGCCAAACATTTAGTATTTTCATCAATATTTTTTTAATACGTTGAACACTTAAATAATTTAGTATTTAATCACTATAACATTGATATTGCCAGTGAATGAATATTCAGAGTATTCCAGCAATCGATTCACCCGCCGCACAATTGATAAGTGATCCATCTTGAGAAGAGTTAAAACTTACGCAAAAGTTACAGAAGAACGAATCATCTTCAAAAACTTCTAAGAGACTTCTCACTCTCATCCAACAGTCTCCTCTCTCAACAGTCTCCTCTCCAAACAGTCTCCTCTCCAAACAGTCTCCTCTCCAAACAGTCTCCTCTCCAAACAGTCTCCTCTCCAAACAGTCTCCTCTCCAAACAGTCTCCTCTCCAAACAGTCTCCTCTCCAAACAGTCTCCTCTCCAAACAGTCTCCTCTCCAAACAGTCTCCTCTCCAAACAGTCTCCTCTCCAAACAGTCTCCTCTCCAAACAGTCTCCTCTCCAAACAGTCTCCTCTCCAAACAGTCTCCTCTCCAAACAGTCTCCTCTCCAAACAGTCTCCTCTCCAAACAGTCTCCTCTCCAAACAGTCTCCTCTCCAAACAGTCTCCTCTCCAAACAGTCTCCTCTCCAAACAGTCTCCTCTCCAAACAGTCTCCTCTCCAAACAGTCTCCTCTCCAAACAGTCTCCTCTCCAAACAGTCTCCTCTCCAAACAGTCTCCTCTCCAAACAGTCTCCTCTCCAAACAGTCTCCTCTCCAAACAGTCTCCTCTCCAAACAGTCTCCTCTCCAAACAGTCTCCTCTCCAAACAGTCTCCTCTCCAAACAGTCTCCTCTCCAAACAGTCTCCTCTCCAAACAGTCTCCTCTCCAAACAGTCTCCTCTCCAAACAGTCTCCTCTCCAAACAGTCTCCTCTCCAAACAGTCTCCTCTCCAAACAGTCTCCTCTCCAAACAGTCTCCTCTCCAAACAGTCTCCTCTCTAAACAGTCTCCTCTCTAAACAGTCTCCTCTCTAAACAGTCTCCTCTCTAAACAGTCTCCTCTCTAAACAGTCTCCTCTCTAAACAGTCTCCTCTCTAAACAGTCTCCTCTCTAAACAGTCTCCTCTCTAAACAGTCTCCTCTCTAAACAGTCTCCTCTCTAAACAGTCTCCTCTCTAAACAGTCTCCTCTCTAAACAGTCTCCTCTCTAAACAGTCTCCTCTCTAAACAGTCTCCTCTCTAAACAGTCTCCTCTCTAAACAGTCTCCTCTCTAAACAGTCTCCTCTCTAAACAGTCTCCTCTCTAAACAGTCTCCTCTCTAAACAGTCTCCTCTCTAAACAGTCTCCTCTCTAAACAGTCTCCTCTCTAAACAGTCTCCTCTCTAAACAGTCTCCTCTCTAAACAGTCTCCTCTCTAAACAGTCTCCTCTCTAAACAGTCTCCTCTCTAAACAGTCTCCTCTCTAAACAGTCTCCTCTCTAAACAGTCTCCTCTCTAAACAGTCTCCTCTCTAAACAGTCTCCTCTCTAAACAGTCTCCTCTCTAAACAGTCTCCTCTCTAAACAGTCTCCTCTCTAAACAGTCTCCTCTCTAAACAGTCTCCTCTCTAAACAGTCTCCTCTCTAAACAGTCTCCTCTCTAAACAGTCTCCTCTCTAAACAGTCTCCTCTCTAAACAGTCTCCTCTCTAAACAGTCTCCTCTCTAAACAGTCTCCTCTCTAAACAGTCTCCTCTCTAAACAGTCTCCTCTCTAAACAGTCTCCTCTCTAAACAGTCTCCTCTCTAAACAGTCTCCTCTCTAAACAGTCTCCTCTCTAAATAGTCTCCTCTCTAAATAGTCTCCTCTCTAAATAGTCTCCTCTCTAAATAGTCTCCTCTCTAAATAGTCTCCTCTCTAAACAGTCATGTTCAATTTTAATACACGATTTGTTTAATTCTTAGTTTATTATTATTAACTGTAAATTTTAAAATTAACTAAATTTTGCTAGAAAAACAGTAGAGTTAAACATTAACTGTTTTCACAGAGATAATTACATGGGAATATTACCCTCAGTGGCATATCATAAAAGAGGGAATCTCTTCAAAAAGCATACTTTCTATTTCTAGATACTTAAGTCTACATAGTAAAATTAAAAAGCCAATCTAACTTATATCCGATAATATCTCATATTAATGCTGAATAAATAAAGAGTAAAAATATATACGCAGAGATTAATTTATTTCCTTTCAAAGGCAATAAAGATTAAACTAAATAAAATTAATTATTTCTACTAAAAGCTATGAATGAAATAGAAGGGGAAATGCGGTAGGAAATTCAAATAATTAATTTACGTGATTTAAACCTTTCCCAGTAATAACCAATTGATTTTATAAATAAATTACAATAATGGGAGGAAACTGCGAAAGTCGGAAACGTTTATTTGTTGCATAAAAAAAAATTTAAACGAGAAATTATTTTAATTCAATCTTCATTATGGAATAAAAGTTGAGTAAATTAATCCACGGATATTGAGTTTAACTTTTGATTAAGTCATTTCACATTTAATTAAGTCTTCTCACATTTAATTAAGTCTTTTCTAAAACTTAAGTTATATAAACTGATCTTGAAAAACAGTCAATAACAAATTAATTAAATTCAAACAATTTAAAGATTGAAGGAAGCATCAATAAATTAATTTATTTAATTTCAGTAAATAAAATTATTATGAACTGAAACTAAATTATATATGAGCAATATTATATTCTCTATCTATCCTTTAATTAATTTGCTATGAAAGACACTTAGTGAAAGATAAAGAGATCTAATAAATTATTAATGGTGGCGTTCATCAATTAATAAGTTAATTATCAAATAAATATCACACGTGGTGGCGGAAAAGCTACACCGTGCTAGCAACATCCTACGACAGATTGTTAAAAAAAAGATTGGAGGGATGACAGAAGATTCATATATTTTAATATAAAAAAGTTATTAACATTTCAGAGCAGTTGAGAAAATAAAATAAAATGTATATAACAATAGAGGGTAAGTTTATTTATGCAGAAAAAGAACTCTCTTAAATTTCGCTTCAATGTCAGGATGGGAAAATTATGCAAAAGGAAAAGAGGTAATAAGAGAGAGGGGAAAAGAGGTAATAAGAGAGAGGGGAAAAGAGGTAATAAGAGAGAGGGGAAAAGAGGTAATAAGAGAGAGAGAGGAAAAGAGGTAATAAGAGAGAGGGGAAAAGAGGTAATAAGAGAGAGGGGAAAAGAGGTAATAAGAGAGAGGGGAAAAGAGGTAATAAGAGAGAGGGGAAAAGAGGTAATAAGAGAGAGGGGAAAAGAGGTAATAAGAGAGAGAGGGGAAAAGAGGTAATAAGAGAGAGAGGGGAAAAGAGGTAATAAGAGAGAGGGGAAAAGAGGTAATAAGAGAGAGGGGAAAAGAGGTAATAAGAGAGGGGAAAAGAGGTAATAAGAGAGGGCAAAAGAGGTAATAAGAGAGGGCAAAAGAGGTAATAAGAGAGGGCAAAAGAGGTAATAAGAGAGAGGAAAAGAGGTAATAAGAGAGAGGAAAAGAGATAATAAGAGAGGGAAAAAGAGGTAATAAGAGAGGGGAAAAGAGGTAATAAGAGAGAAGGGAAAAGAAGTAATAAGAGAGGGGAAAAGAGGGTATATTAGACAATATATAATAGTAAGAGGGAGTGCATTTGTAAATAGAATAACCACTTTAATAACTGCATCAGATACCAATTATCAAATATTAAACCTATTGGGTGGGTGTGTCTTCACAGGTAAGATGTCAAATGGTTCACACTATAATTATAATTCACTGCAAAATACTCTATATATAGCATGAGATAGAATATACTAAAGTATAGTACCATTACCTTCACACATCTAACTTTGATGATAAATATTTACCATGCATACTCACAAGAATTCTTACCTTCAAAGACATTATTATGTGAATTCTCTCAATTAAATTATGTAAAGTATAAGTGTCTTAACTGTTAAACAGAGAAAAGGCTTGAGAGTATATTATATGTTGCCTAGTCATTAAACAGGTATTAAATAGTTATATAATCTGTTTGTTATACCTCGTAAGAGGTAGAGGATTAAGACATTAATGGAAATCATTTGAGAACTGAATAAAGAAAAATTATAAGTTGCATCACTGTTTATAACTGCACAGTGTATTATATAGTGTGTCTTAGATACAAATGTATACTAACAGGACAGAAAAGCAATAGAAACAGTTCATTTCGATAAACTGTAAACTACTATAATAGTCAAATTTATATAAATATCTCCAGATAATATTCGTCAACTGACCAATGCCATGCCTAGGGTCGTAGCATTGAAAACAGATATGAAATCTTTTGTTCTATATATTATACATTTAATGAAATAAATTTTTCATGGCTGTCTATTCTTTTCTGTCATGCTTCTGTATGTAGTGTAGCATAAATACAGGTGTATATAGTGTGTTACAGATAGAGATATACATAGTCTATCATAGATACAGCTGCACAAAACATAATAGATACAGCATGATAGTGTATCACAGATACAGCTGCACAAAGCATAACAGGTACAGCATACTAGTGTATCACAGATACAGCTGCACAAAGCATAACAGGTACAGCATACTAGTGTATCACAGATACAGCTGCACAAAGCATAACAGGTACAGCATACTAGTGTATCACAGATACAGCTGCACAAAGCATAACAGGTACAGCATACTTGTGTATCACAGATACAGCTGCACAAAGCATAACTGGTACAGCATACTAGTGTATCATAGATACAGCTGCACAAAGCATAATATTTTTTTTTTTTTTTTTTTTTTTTTTTTTTTTTTAGTAGGAGTTTAACGTCTGCTTCGGAACCAAAGGCCATATCGCTGACGTCAAAAGGAAATTAAATACAAGGGACTAGAAGAAGCAGTCAGAGAGGAAAGTAGCTCCATGAACAAAGTCACTTACCACCGTCGGTGACAATGCTCATGGATGCAGAAAAGCTACTCCGTGAATGCAGTCACTTACCAAGGAATGTGACGAAACGGGACACAAGCACCGGTGGCTGCACTCACGGATGGAAGAGGAAAATGAAGAGGTGATAGTAAATGAAGCCTACGAGCCTACCTAACACAAAATCTAAGACCTCGTAGTTGAAGAGCATAACCCTAGCGCTATCCTCTAAAACTGCAAGTAGCGTTAAAAAAATGATAAACATGGTAAAAATGAAAAAAGACAATCCATAATCCAAATTACAACAGTTCGGGGCCCAAGGGACGCCACCCCCCTTCTCTTCCATTCACCACAGACGGCTTCAGGATAGAGCCCCTGGGGGCACAAAGCATAATAGGTACAGCATACTAGTGTATCACAGATACAGCTGCACAAAGCATAATAGGTACAGCATACTAGTGTATCACAGATACAGCTGCACAAAGCATAACTGGTACAGCATACTAGTGTATCACAGATACAGCTGCACAAAGCATAACAGATACAGCATACTAGTGTATCACAGATACAGCTGCACAAAGCATAACAGATACAGCATAATAGTGTATCATAGATACAGCTGCACAAAGCATAATAGGTACAGCATACTAGTGTATCACAGATACAGCTGCACAAAGCATAACTGGTACAGCATACTAGTGTATCACAGATACAGCTACACAAAGCATAATAGATACAGCATACTAGTGTATCACAGATACAGCTGCGCAAAGCATAACAGGTACAGCATACTAGTGTATCACAGATACAGCTGCGCAAAGCATAACAGGTACAGCATACTAGTGTATCATAGATACAGCTGCACAAAGCATAATAGATACAGCAAACTAATGTATCACAGATACAGCTGCACTAAGCATAACAGATACAGCATACTAGTGTATCACAGATACAGCTGCACAAAACATAATAGATACAGCATACTAGTGTATCACAGATACAGCTGCTCCTTTCCAAGAGAACATTAAAGTAGATAAGTAAGAGTCTATCAAACCGACTGTGGACAAATCAAAAAATGCTGTCTCCATTTGAAGCAAGGGTGTATCTGACCAGCTCTATAGCCATGCAAATGAGTTCTTAACCAGGTGAAGGTTAATAGCAGTGGCATCTAAAAGCGTCCCAATGCAGGTAGATATCCAAAGCTGATACAAGAGGCGACATTTTAAATTGATTGAGAATTGGGCAAATAGAGGTGGTATGGCTTGTAAACAAAATACGGTAGAGAGGGGTATGGAATGCAAATAAAAAGATATGCGGGTGAAGTGATTGACTGATGAGAGACTGAGGCAGTCGTTGGTGAGACTGAGGCAATCATTGGTGAGACTGAGGCAGTCATTGGTGAGACTGAGGCAGTCATTGGTGAGACTGAGGCAGTCATTGGTGAGACTGAGGCAGTCATTGGTGAGACTGGGGCAGTCATTGGTGAGACTGGGGCAGTCATTGGTGAGACTGGGGCAGTCATTGGTGAGACTGGGGCAGTCATTGGTGAGACTGGGGCAGTCATTGGTGAGACTGGGGCAGTCATTGGTGAGACTGAGGCAGTCATTGGTGAGACTGAGGCAGTCATTGGTGAGACTGAGGCAGTCATTGGTGAGACTGAGGCAGTCATTGGTGAGACTGAGGCAGTCATTGGTGAGACTGGGGCAGTCATTGGTGAGACTGGGGCAGTCATTGGTGAGACTGAGGCAGTCATTGGTGAGAATGAGGCAGTCATTGGTGAGACTGAGGCAGTCATTGGTGAGACTGAGGCAGTCATTGGTGAGACTGTGTCAGTCATTGGTGAGACTTTAGACTGCACAGTCTCAGACTTACTGACCTCATTCATTCTTCATTCCTTTTTTCCCTCCAAAATGAATGTAACAATTATATTCCTAGCCAAGGCTGTGAAATTGTGATGCGATTTAATTTCTAAATTAGAACCACCTTATTAGACTGTAAAGGTGAGTGAATTGAATGAATGAAATGTCATGAGAGACGTGAAGAGATTGTCTCGGAAATAGTTATTAGGATATCAAACACTAAATTATCTAAAACAATATCAAATATTTTATTGCAGGTAAAAGATTGTCGTTCCATTTATTGAATAAGATGTGAAAGGACATTTAAATAAGAATTAGTGCCATCAACAACATCATAGGTAGTTCATAGAGCCACTTCAACCCTCTAACAGTTACGTTACAAATTGAACTTTAAAAATCCCTTTGATAATTACTGATTATTGTCACCAATCTTCAGAGCGATGCAGTTTGTTTTCATCACTAAAGTTATGTCTGTACAAAGTCTGATGGCCTGGGAATGCACTTTAGAAACAGCGTTTGAGACCCTTATTGCACTAAGAGCACTCATTGCACTATAAGAGCACTCATTGCACTAAGAGCACTCTTCATTGCACTAAGAGCACTCTTCATTGCACTAAGAGCACTCATTGCACTAAGAGCACTCTTCATCGCACTAAGAGCACTCTTCATTGCACTAAGAGCACTCATTGCACTAAGAGCACTCTTCATCGCACTAAGAGCACTCTTCATTGCACTAAGAGCACTCATTGCACTAAGAGCACTCTTCATTGCACTAAGAGCACTCATTGCACTAAGAGCACTCTTCATTGCACTAAGAGCACTCTTCATTGCACTAAGAGCACTCATTGCACTAAGAGCACTCTTCATTGCACTAAGAGCACTCTTCATTGCACTAAGAGCACTCTTCAATCAAATTATGGGGGCTAATGTATAGGCAAGTGATAGAGACAACATAGCGGTTGGAAACACATCACAGCTTATTAAAAGCCTCTTGCACCAACTATTGATGTGCATGTCTACGGTTTCTGAACTTACACTTTGGTAGTTATTTAAGATAAAGTAAACACTATTGATATTTAAACTGTTCATTATAAAATTAAAAGACTATTCATAAAAAAGTAATAATAGTTATCCATATTGTGATAATCTCAAAAACTTCAAAGTCTTAGATTCGATTCAGAATTAGTTAATTAATTTTTTATTTAATTTTTTTGTGTAACTTTTGACATGTGTAGAGTTCAAATTGTTTGGTTTAAACCTTTTAAAGAACACTATCTTCAGTTTAGTTAACTTAATTAGATATTCTTAAATAAGATATACTCACAGAACTCGAAAACCAGCAAGAGGTAGAATTAAACATAAGCTTCCACAATGAAATTACAATTAAATACATGCGTTCGAATAGATTGTCTGCAATTAGATGCTAAAACAGCTAAAATGTGCATAGTTAAATAATAAAGTTTAATTCAGCATTTACTTGATACGTTCTTCTTTGATGAAATTGAAAGGGGAAAGTAAATAATATAAATGACTTCAAAAAGGAAGTCAAATATAGGAAACTTCCGCTGAATTAAAAAAAACTTGATAATTAAATCGTTAATGCATTATAAAAATTATATAAATTAGAAAGTCATACATTCTAATTTTCTTCCTTTTGTAAAATATAAATATCTTCCAAAAAATAAAATGTAAATTCCAGAATGATGTAAAACCAAAGAATTATTTCTTTCATTTCAAGTTCAGAGCATAAGGTTAATTAATTTCAGTCCTTTTTCTTTGAAAGGAAGAAGTTTTAATAATTGCTTTAGCCTTAGTAGTCTATACACTTTAGTAACTTTACAACACATTAAAGTTTTTGTTGGTAAAGTTAAATATTTATCTCTGATTAACTACAAAAAGAAATACTCATTGAGTGAATTGCCGAACTTACGGGCAAATAAATCAATTACCGAACATATGGGTAAATAAACCAATTAACGAACTTATGGGCAAATAAATCAATTACCTAACTTACAATCAAATAAATCAATTAACGAACTCACGGGGGAATAAATCTTGAATCTATATTAACGAACTTACGGTCAAATAAATCAATTGCCGAACTTACAGCAAGTGAATAAATTACCGAACTTACAATCAAATAAATTAATTAACGGACTTACGGTCAAATAAATCAACTACCGAGTTTATAATCATATAAATCAATTACCGAACTTCCTTGCACTCGTATAAATCAATTACCGAACTTCCTTACTCGCTCTCTCAACAGACGAACTCATAATAATCTGAGCGCTAATTCCCTTAATTGACAAAAAGGCAAAAAAGACCCTAGAAAACTCAAAAAATGAGAGGTAAATTTTACTCTCTCGGAGAAGCAGAAATTTCCCCTCTTTTGACTGACAGAATCAATTTAATTAACAATCGCTTGATTAAAGCCCAATGACCATGAGACCAAAGATTCAATATTTCACAGTCAATATTAATATTGAATAAGTGTACCATCAGCAAAGAGAGCAATGGACGAATATTAGCAAGAGGTTGTTTTGGCGTCTGTGTTTTCTGTTATTGACATCAGAAATGCGATAACGAAACCAAAGGAGGAGATATGAGTGCAATATGCTATCAATAACAGAGCCAATTACTCTAATTACTAGAGGAATATTATTAACAGCGATACTATGAAGTGGAAAGAAAGGTAAGAATAATGTATACTACTCTGACCTCCACACTTAAACAACTAAAAATCTTGTGTTTAAATTTGGAATCTCCTGTACAATCAGCACCCCAAACTAGACTGGGGTGTGGATTATACAGGTGATCCACAAACTGCAGTGCTGTAGGTAGATATATTTTCTTATTAACGTTTCAACATTGTGTACATCTTTGACTGTACCACATAGCCTATAGCCTCCAGTTACTGTAACCACAACATTGGCAACATTATGACATGTTGGCAGGCTTAATCCACTCCTCCATAAGTTTCACTAATTAGTTAAAGGTGGAGCAGTTAGAAGAGATAAAGCAAGCTGATTAGCAGCCCCAGGTGAGAAAGAGAACACTATTGGCATAGAATTAATAGGAGACAGGTAGTGTAGACACTGCGAGACACTTTGAGACAGGAATAGTGGAGACATTGTGAGTCACTGTAAGTAAAATAAATTAGGTACATCAGACATCTAAATTAGGTACATCAGACATCTAAATTAAGTACATTAGACATCTAAATTAGGTACATTAGACATCAAAATTAGGTACATTAGACATCAAAATTAGGTACATCAGACATCTAAATCAGGTACATCAGACATCTAAATTAGGTACATCAGACATCTAAATAGGTACATCAGACATCTAAATAGGTACATCAGACATCTAAATTAGGCACATCAGACATCTAAATTAGGCACATCAGACATCTAAATAAGGTACATCAGACATCTAAATTAGGTGCATCAGACAACTAAATCAGGTACATCAGACATCTAAATTAGGTACATCAAACATCTAAATTAGGTACATCAGACATCTAAACTAGGTACATCAGACATCTAAATTAGGTACATCAGACATCTAAATTAGGTACATCAGACATCTAAATTAGGTACATCAGACATCTAAATTAGGTACATCAGACATCTAAATTAGGTACATCAGACATCTAAATTAGGTACATCAGACATCTAAATCAGGTACATCAGACATCTAAATTAGGCACATCAGACATCTAAATTGGCACATCAGACATCTAAATTAGGTGCATCAGACATCAAAATTAGGTGCATCAGACATCTAAACTAGGTACATCAGACATCTAAATTAGGTACATCAGACATCTAAATTAGGTACATCAGACATCTAAACTAGGTACATCAGACATCTAAATAAGGTACATCAGACATCTAAATTAGGTGCATCAGACATCAAAATTAGGTGCATCAGACATCAAAATTAGGCACATCAGACATCTAAATAATGTACATCAGACATCTAAACTAGGTTCATCAGACATCTAAATTAGGCACATCAGACATCTAAATTAGGCACATCAGACATCTAAATTAGGCACATCAGACATCTAAATTAGGCACATCAGACATCTAAATTAGGTATATTAGAATAGATGGTACAACCCAGTGTTCTAATTTCCATTAGGGGACATCTCAAAGATTGGCTCCATTTATTCAGGACAGTTCATTTAAGGTTTGAACTATTTGAACAGACAGCAATAATCTAATGTCATTAACTTGTTGGCGTCAGAACAAACTTTAGATTTAAAAACTAACTCTGCAATTTAAAAAATCAAAGACTAGGGTAAGTTACGAATTATCAGTCGGCTTCACATCTTCGATCATATAAGAAAAAACTGTACTCTTTAAGTATTATTTAATTTTAATTGGTATCCATGATACCTGCGTCCTGCAGGTATCATGGATACCAATAAAATAAAAAAACTAGTTTTATATCGTTTTTTTATGACAGAATATGTGAAACCAACCGATAATTTTTCTTATATGAAGAAGATGTGGAACTGACCGATAATTCGTAGCTTACCTACCTTCTCCAACATCAGAAATTTCAACACTTGCTCGTCATTCAGATTCTGTATATTCTATAGGGTTATTTTGCTCACATTTTCCCAATGAAATCTCTTACTATATAGCGACTCTTCACAGGTTTCTCTAGATTCACTTTTTATCGAGTAACATGCTTTATAGTTCTTACCGTAAACTATCTGTATAGAAAGGTGTAACTTAAACTTTTGTTAAAACTTTGTATTAAATATATTGGCAATATTGGGACAACATTGGCAATATTGAAAAACATTGGCAATATATTGGGACAACATTGGCAATATTGAAAAACATTGGCAATATATTGGGACAACATTGGCAATATTGAAAAACATTGGCAATATTGGGACAACATTGGCAATATTGAAAAACATTGGCAATATTGGGACAACATTGGCAATATTGGGACAACATTGGCAATATTGGGACAACATTGGCAATATTGAAAAACATTGGCAATATTGGGACAACATTGGCAATATTGAAAAACATTGACAATATTGGGACAACATTGGCAATATTGGGACAACATTGGCAATATTGAAAAACATTGGCAATATTGGGACAACATTAGCAATATTGAAAAATATTAGCAACATTGGCAATATTGGGACAACATTGGCAATATTGAAAAATATTAGCAACATTGGCAATATTGAAAAACATTGGCAATATTGAAAAACATTGGCAATATTGGGACAACATTGGCAATATTGGGACAACATTGGCAATATTGAAAAACATTGGCAATATTGGGACAACATTAGCAATATTGAAAAATATTAGCAACATTGGCAATATTGGGACAACATTGGCAATATTGAAAAACATTGGCAATATTGAAAAACATTGGCAATATTGGGACAACATTGGCAATATTGAAAAACATTGGCAATATTGGGACAACATTGGCAATATTGGGACAACATTGGCAATATTGAAAAATATTAGCAATATTGGCAATATTGAAAAACATTGGCAATATTGGGACAACATTAGCCAAACAATTATTGCTACCTGGCAAATGGTTTCATATTGACCATTCATCCCACCAAATTTCAGGCAATTTGGTTAAAGAATTTTGAGTTATGCGAATAACAAGATAACAAATAAATGCCGACCAAAACAATACCTACCGCAATTAGCGAAGGCAATAACAAAGGCAATGAAGTTCACTTAAGAACGGTGAGTGCGGAGGCTTTAATAAAATACGTACCAAGCAATTAAAATACACTGAATGCAATACTCAATTTCCTGTGTAAGTAATTATAACTTACTGGGCAAAATGTACTAAACCCAATAGTTTTGGTCGGAGTACAGTGGGGCAGATCTTATCTATAGGGTAAGTTACGAATTATCGGTCAGTACTCCATCTTCGGTCATAGAAGAAAATCAATATATAAATTATTATTATTATTATACAGTTCTATCTAATACTAATTTTTATATAGTTTTTTCTTATATGACCGAAGATGTGAGACTGACCGATAATTCGTAACCTACCCTAATACATTATTTTTGATTTGTATTTCATTTAGGATTCTTTTATTATGGTGTATTAAATAAAATAGGTCATTCAAGCTCATTTTATCGAATTTCATTTCCAAGAAATCATAGGTGTCATTTTGACGCCAAAGTTCATATCACAGTTACACCGTATCCTCTTCCGGTGTTGAATAGTGAATTAACTTATTGAAAAGTAGAAGTTGTTTAATGTATTCTGCAGCCGTCAAAGTATGTTTTCCTTGTGTCACTCCTTGTGATACACTCCAGAAAAATGAAGATGACAAGTCTGTGTAGAGTTGGAACAACAACAAGAATAGGGAACAAGAAGAAAGAGGGAACAAGAAGAAAGAGGGAACAAGAAGAAAGAGGGAGCAAGAACGAGAAGAAAGAGGGAGCAAGAACGAGAAGAAAGAGGGAGCAAGAACGAGAAGAAAGAGGGAGCAAGAACGAGAAGAAAGAGGGAACAAGAACAAGAAGAAAGAGGGAACAAGAACAAGAAGAAAGAGGGAACAAGAACAAGAAGAAAAAGGGAGCAAGAAGAAAAAGGGAGCAAGAGGAAAGAGGGAGCAAGAAGAAAGAGGGAGGAATAACAAAGAGGGAAGTCTATTTCAAATTGTGATATATTTCGGTGACCCCCAGCAGTTGCATATGTGACTCAACAATAGGAGAGATATTTCTATTGACCCTTTGAGGAAAGATGTAGACTATAGGGGCAGTGAGTATAGTCTACATGGCTTCAAACTAACTTATAGCATAATTATGTGTATTAACTATATGTTTTATGATAAATTACAAATAGATAGTAGTCAGGTGTGGCACTTTGGTTTCATTTTTATACCAGTTCCCTCACAGAAGCAACAGAGAGGACACTTATATTGATTGAATGAAAATGTTTAAACTATTGCATTTCTTGTATTATGTGATCCCTAAATAACTTATTTTTAGTAAAAGAATATTAAATATTGTATCAGAAAATAATTCAAGCATGAAAGGGTTAACATGTTTCTTGTGACGATATTGCGTCATTTAAACCAAGTGTGTAACAAGGTCTGATACGCGATAAAAAGTTAACTAAGTGATAATTTGCTTAAAGTTTCAATGTTAATTTGTTGATTATGCCATTTTTAACCAAATAACTAAATAAAATTCATTTTACTACAATATACTAGCTTATGCGTCAAGTAACAATAGAAAAAATACTAAATTGTTGTTCACGAATAGGTACAGAAAATAACAAACTGAACCTTACTAATATAATGTAATAATTGAACCTCAAAACTAAAAGTATATTATTCCGGGCACTTTGAAATAAATGAGAAAATTATTATTGAGTAATAATACTTACTTACGACAAACTTATAGAGTATAGAACTTCGTGGGTATTTGTTTTGTAAAAAAAAATAATGTAGGGATATGACAATGAATGAAAAACCGTGAAAATAATAGTGGGACTATGAGAATAAAGAAGAACAGTTGAAATATGAAAATAAAGAAGAACAGTTGAAATATGAAAATAAAGAAGAACAGTTGAAATATGAAAATAAAGAAGAACAGTTGAAATATGAGAATAAAGAAGAAGAGTTGAAATATGAGAATAAAGAAGAACAGTTGAAATATGAGAATAATTAACGGGATTATCGAATGTAATTTGATAATAATTATTGTACATTATTATTATTGCAAGGGGTTTAAAAGTTGTCCCTATCCACTACGAGGTGATCCAAAAAGAATTGAAGAGAAGAAGGCCTCGTAGAAGAGGGGACAGTGAAAGTAGGCTCCATGCACTAGGTCGACTACTCGGCTACCACAAGTAACCGTGTCGACCCAGCGCATGGATGGCAAGAATAGACACCCATGGATAAGAGACCTACACAGTCAGTCTGCTTACCCACGGATATAGCAAGGCAGAAGAAAGAGGGAATAAGAAGAAATTGAGGAAAGATACAAAGGGAATCTGAAGAAAAAAGGCGCCAAACTAAACAAAACCTAAATCCTACAATATAACAAAAGAAGGCCTACCTAGATGTAGCCTCAGGACAATGAAGGGGGGGGGGATAGGCAATAATGTTTCAAACCTCTAGTCTGATAATCAGACCACCTCCCCCCTAATAATTATTGTAGGAATACGAAAATAATCATACTATAAAGGATCAATTACACTGAAATAGTGTTGATAACAAATCATATACTGCTAGTCAATGGAGCATTCAAAGTGTAATGGACAGACAGAATGCGATCAAAGATTACTCAAATTGGCTAGGCTATTCAAATGACATGATGCACTGCGATCTGAAAAAGAGAAAATGAAACCTGCTATCAAAGGCACAGTTATTTGCTGTGATCGATAGATCATTTACTGTGGTAATAGATCAACTAGGAGAGTGATCACTAGATCATTTACTGTGGTAATATATCAACTAGGAGAGTGATCACTAGATCATTTACTGTGGTAATAGATCAACTAGGAGAGTGATCACTAGATCATTTACTGTGGTAATAGATCAACTAGAAGAGTGATCACTAGATCACTAACTATGGTAGTAGATCAAATAAACTAGAAGTGTGATCAATAGATCATTACCTGTGGTATTAAATAAACTTAGAATTGTGATCAATAGATCATTAACAGTGCTATCAAATAAACTAGAAGTGTGATTTATAGATTATTTTTATGGTAACAGATCAAATAAACTAGAAGTGTGATCAATAGATCATTTATCAAGCTATAGATCACACATCCTAACAGTTGATCAATATCATCGCCCCTAACCCTAAAAGTATCAAATTGACTTCGGAAACACAAATACTGACAGAAAATGCCACCACTCATATGTTCGTTAGTTTTTCGGGAGAGAAATGGAGATGATTATGAAAATGAGAGTATGATTCATTGAACTCGTGAGCTCATTAACTTCAAACAAAATGAACATCAATGGTGTGTTACAGAGCTTCTTTACGACTCAACATGACAACATTTATCCTTTAGGGAACTATGAGAGACACGGTAATCTATTCGTATTGTTTTTAAGGGAAAAATATTTTCGTTTTAAATAAAAAGTTAGTTGTAACGACAGCATAAATTTGTGTCAAATTTTAAAAACATTTAATAGGATAATTTTACATTATAATTGATTTAAATACGATGTACTTACTTATTTTAAGCCCATCTCTCATCATTTTGCATGAACGTATCCTTATTATTAAATAGGTTTGTTTCTTGCATCTTTTTCACAATAAATATCATTATTTTATTGAAGTTTACAAATAATAAGAGTTTCCATACCGTTACTTTAATTTGAGGTGTACAGATAGAGCCAAGGAGCATGAGTTTGTTTCAGTTACTACTAATAGCATTTGCTAATAGAGGCTGGCACGTCCCATTTACAGTAGTACGTCCTAATGTTAGTTGCAGCATCTCGCAACCAGATTTCAAACCTATGAAGTAAACAGGCGGCTGTCTGAGTTCAGCAGCTAACATTTAATGTATTCGTGTGTGCAGTGAAATGCATCTAATGGAAGATAGAATGTACTTAATGATATTATATCAGAGATATTGAATCTTATTATTTGAAATAATTAGACTAAAAGCGGAAACAGTAACACTATTCCCTCAGCAATGAAATAATTTACACATTGTAAAATTTAAAAAAGTTCACAGAATAATAATTTCTAGAGAAAGGAACTAAGATTTGGTTCAGATTGTATTGACACATCTAGAATTATAATTTGTGCAAGGTTGAGGTTTTGAAGTCACATTAGTTACATACAATAATCAAATTCATGTACATATGGTAACAATATAGGTAGCACAGGCATAAATATTTCAATATAAACAGTAATGACAGCAAAAATAAAAAGTAACCCGGAATAAACTGCTTATAACTATGGAATAAATAAAGATATTTTAATTCTTTATATTGAATTATGTTCAGAAAATGTTTTTTTTATCCCTCTAGCAAATGACGGTAAATTGGAAATATTGGTCTTCTCTCATCGTGTAAAAACATTGGTGAAAAGATAAATTGCCAAAACAGTTTTCCAGGTGAAATATATACAAAAACTTAGATAATTGTTCCTTTATTTTATAATGAATGTTATTAACAGAAAATATAAGGATCTATTCGACATGGCAGTCCTTATTCACGACCCATTTTTTACATGTTGCTCTCATCAAAGTCAGGGCTCTTGGGATTAATTCAGGATTATTCTTTAATTTCACATTTAATTCTATTCCTCAGGCCATCTAATTTATTAGATGGAGATAAATAGACCTTATTCTTAAAATATCCTCAGAGAAATATATTACAAGGTATCAGATATGAGGTGATATTCAATGCTAAGTTCAATTGCAATTATTCCATTAATTGCAATTATTCCATCGCTTGTTTTTCAATCAATGTTACCCCTGAAGACGGAAATCACGAAGATTTCTGAAAGCTTGGGAAAATTCAAATTACTTCTTGTTGAGTTCTTCATCCTACACAAATTATTCCATAGTAAATTTATATAGAAGTATAATAAGTTTCCAATTCATTGACGGAAAACTTGATTCATTCTTCAGAAACGATGTAAACAAATGACGTCACACAGAGTAAGTACTGTCAAATAATAAAAGTATCATTAAATGAATAGTATAAGTGAATCGAGTATAAATCGTGATAATTTTGTTTGTGTATAAGTTAATTTCCATGAAAACGCACAATTAACTGAATAATAGCACAATTCTTATTTAAAAACAAATGGAAGATACTTTTGTGCATTGGAAATTTTTCGGATGTTCCAATATTGCACTTAGTATACTTCTATATTTATTTACTATGCAATCATACTTCCTTCTGGAGAACTAAACTTGTAAATGATTTTCAACGGAGATGGTCTTGCCTGATTCGATTAAAATTTTATTCCCATAAAAACAAGTTTAGGGATAATTTGTCAGTTCTAAATTTAAGAAAATTCTCAATCATAACAATCATTCCCATCAATATTTGATTTACTAAAAACTACCAATATCTCTAATTTCTCATTTCTAACATTGCGTTAGAGTTCCCTTTAGGAGACTTTAACAAAATAGCCACTCAAAAGATCGAATCATATTTGCGGTTGAAATGGAAGTTCAATGAAAGGAGAAGCCTGCCTACCTTCCTACAAATCGAATTGCTTCACTTTGAGTCTCAATGGTGATACGTGTCATGTTTGAACACAGATAAAAATTATAATAATGTAGAGGGAAAGTTACGAATTATCGGTCACTTCCAGATCTCCGGTCATATAAGAAAAAACGATATAAAAATAGATCTTTCAAATTTATTATTCAGAATATATTAAAAAGAATATAATGGAAATAAAATAAAAGTCAGAAGGTAACATAGAACATGATATTAATAGTGCTACTTATAAATAGATTAGTTTCATTGACTATGCAAGGTAAAATAACATGCAAAGGAGATCATGCACATTCTATTTTTACAGGCAGAATCACATCTAATTTGAACAAACAAGTTCTTACTCACCTGAATATATTATCAGAGCTCTGAGTCTTCAGTAAATCAGGACAGGTTTTCTGTTTCCAAAGTTTCCAGCGAGCGCCATTATCCGGGCCTCCATCTCTGATCCCAGGGGGGACCCTCCTCTTTACGGTACTGGAATAGCGTTTGATCCCATCCTTCTGTTGACCTACCGGGGAACTTGACTTGATGCTATTTTGCATCAAGGTGGGTAGTACCAAGTTAGATTTACCAGACTTCATTTTAGTGTTCTTGTAGCCGATAGCTGAGCCAATGGAGCCAATACGATGATGTCCCTTCATTTTAGAGAAATCTTCAAACCCGGCAAGATCCAACTGTCCGCAGTTGACGGGTGATTCTGCAAAGTTAGGTTTGGGACTGTTTTCCATGATGGGAGTGCTTGTGTTGGGAGAATTTGAATCTCGATTATCATCGAAGAACTCAGTAGAAGAAGATTTACGATAATGGTAGTAACTCTTGCTCAGCACCTTCAGAGAAGATTTTGAAGGCGAAGTGGGGGCTGAGGGCGCGTAATGTGGACGGGTTGGTGAAGGAGATTTCTTGAGTTTTCGGTCATTACGCATGGAGATATTGGACATAGAGGTAGACATACGACTGGACGGAGAAAATGCAGACCGTGCAGACAAAAAGTTATTAAAGCTTAAAGAAAATGAAGAGTTACGTTTAAGCAGCTTACGTTTTTCAGGAACTGGTGTGGTGGCTACAAGAGCCTTCGTACTCTTACCACTCTTTCTTGAAGAACCTTTATTCTTTTCCTTCTTGTCAGTCTTTGGCATCGGATTAGAAGATTCCTTGCGTTCTTTCATGTAGGGAGGATTAGTCGATAGCTTAGTTTCTTTACTGGAGGACACATTTTCCGTACAGGAATCTTCCAAATTATCCAAACTGACACTTAGGTTACAGTTCAGCACAGCTCTGTACCTTATAGTAGGTTGCGAATTCTCTGACATATTTGACGGTTTGGCTTTGGTTGTTTCACTATTCATTTTGAAATATTATAACTATTTCAGAAAATATATTTGTCATAGACTATTAATTCAGTAACACTGGAGCTCGTGCTTAGTATAATGTATCAAAAATAATTCTTTCTCTTTAGAGCATCATATAATAATATATATATCACACTTATTTATAAACTTTGTAGACTAGATAAGATAAAACAGTTCTCACTTCATATATAGGCACATCAATTTCAAAGCTCGACTTCCTTAGTATCTATCCTTAAATACGAATTACAATACTGTTTACATTCCTTAGTACACTTTTCAAGTAAATGCTTCCAAAGATTCGATTGTAATTTGCTGGTAACTGGAAAAGAGCATCACTATTTAAGGTAGCTAATTGGATGCAATGGGCAAAGGTGGCCACATAACAAGATCCCTTTGATCCAACTCTCAGAGTAATTCATTAGTGGCAAACTGCCTGCAATATGCAATAGGAGAAGATACATGTGAGAAATACTTGTTTGCAGAGGTTAGTACAATATTTGGCACATGCTTTATTGCCCGAGATATGACGACAACACCAAAATCAATACCTACTAGGGTAAAGACTAAATCACCAGCACAATATAAATGTTAAAGCTAAATGTTCTCAATAATATAATAGATATGAAAGACATATTACAAGTGGATGTTAACAGACGGTAATTGGTGTATTTACCCTAAAAAATGTTCTCAAATCAGATAAAATGGATGATGAGAATTAAAAAAATGTTAACTTAATTATTTTGAACCAAAGAAAATCAAATAAAAATAATCAATTAGAATACTGTGTGAGAAAAATAAATTAGATTATTATGTGAGAGAAATAAATTAGAATATTGTGTGAGAGATATAAATTAGATTATTGTGAGAGAGAAATAAATAAATTAGATTATAGCGTATTCATTCGAATATTATTCCAAATGGCAATCATTTCATTTCTTCCGAGGCAATTTGAAAGGCGAATTACAAAACAATTTTCCTTCTGAAGTTGTAACGTTTGTTTACGAGAAATTCTCATTTATTCCAAGAGAAAGAAAGTCTTGTGTAAGTCGTTATTGGAATAAGAGCAAAAATTGGGTAGGTATTATTATGCTAACTCAATCGAATGGATTGTTGGTTTAAAGATGAAAGTATCAGAAATAATTATAATAAAATAATAGTTAAACTATCTTTGGGAATAAGTATAATATAAATATTTAATAATTAGGTTTAAATTTGAGATAGTGACAAAAGCCAAATCAGTACTAGTATATGCTCTGTTTGGATTTCAGAATTAAGCAATTTTATTTTACCATCAAAAATCTAATGCTTTAATGAATCAATAGAATAATGAATCATACCAAACTTTCCTCGAAAATCGTTCTATCCGAGTGTTCAGATTTCATGGAATTCAGAGGCAGTCGAAATAAGAAATCCACTAGCGGAAATTAATGCAGTTTATCGACTAAGGCTTTTGATCTGTTGAAAGGTAGAGATTTTACATGCGGACACTGCAATCAAATAAAAGCCTTTTTCTAGAGCTACGCAAGAGTCAAAGCGATTCAAAACACTGGAAACTGTAAATACTTTTATAATCCACGTAAGAAGGAACGAACAATTCCATCAAAATTCTAATCTGGCGAATATCTCCAAGTGAAGAAGATTTGCCAAACATTTCATTTGTTTTTCGCTTTACTCGTCCTAATAAATTTTAGATCAAAACATCCACCGTAAGAAGAATGAGAAGAGTTGGGAGAGAGGGAATCATGTGGGCTTTTAAATAGATTGTTAGTACAGGAAAAATACTATTGATGAATAGTTACTAATAGTAAAAAAATAAGGCACAAGATAAATTACTATCAAAATAAAACAAATAAAAACTATCGGGGAATTAGAATACTTGATAACATATTTAAAATGTGGTAAAAAATTTAGTTCAAAACAGTAACTAAATTTTGTTTTAATTGAAATATGAGAAAACGTGATTGGAATATGAATTAACATGGACAATCACAGAGTACTCCTTAAGGCTATGAACTGTCAGTTGTTAACACACGCATGTGTCCTCTACATTCACCTGTCAAAATCTTTTTTTCAGTCAGAGGATAACACGAAATATTCATGAGGGGAAACGAGGGAAGCCTTGACACCTGAGTTCCTTCTCCTTCGACACTCGCAGGTGAACTGGAGTCCTCTCACCTTCGCTAGGATATTCACGGTAGTGGAGGTAAGGAAGCGGATACACGGAGAACTTACTACCAATCCTTCGAGTCAAGTCCCCACAGATTTAAACCAATGAGGATAGTAAACATAGGGCTTCGGAACCAAAGGCCATATCACTGACGTTGAATTGGATACAAGGGACTCTAAGAAGCAGTCAGAAAGGAAAGTGGCAGTGGAGTTGATAGCCAAGACAAACAACTGATAAAAATGAGGTAAAATTTAATAAATTGAAATCAGAAGAAAAAAATTCACAGTCTTCAAGCATGATAAAATATAACTGCCAATTCACCCGCCAAAAATCATTTTCGTGTAACTCCTTATTTATTTGAGATTTTAAGTTTTTGCGTTTCAGTTATCGTCTCTAATTTATAAAACCGATTATTAAATACCAAAGTGATATAAAAATAACTTTCACTAATTTCACACATACATCACTAATAATGATCAGTCTGAATAATTAATTTTTCTGATTTAGAGGAAATTAAAATATTCTGTGCAATTACCTAAACAATATTAAACACAGTTCATGCTGAAAACAATAGTTACTTTCTAGTTTAAAAAGTTTATATATTTTAAATGCCTAATTAAATTACTTGATACAAGTTAAAATGGACATCTAAGGTCATCAATTAAATGACAAAAGTTTATGGTTGTCAAACAGATTTACTTTAACGAGTTTAATTATGAACTGTGATATAATAGTCATAATACAATTAACTATATAATCTGAACCATCATGTAGTAATTGATTCGAGGCTTTCTTCATGTAATAATTATAGGATAATGTAGCTAACTAGAGAAATATTTTGGAGTAAAATGGAATTTTTTTTTTTAAATATATAATTAGTTAGAGGTTCAACGTCTACTTCTTTACCAAAGGCCACATCGCTGACTACAAAAGTATTTAAGAACAAGGAACTGGAAGGAGCAGTCAGAAAATAAAGTGGCTTCATGGAGAAAGTAACCTTCCGCCAGTAGGAGAAAATTTTCATGGATGCGGAAAAGCTACTCCGTGAAAGCAGTCACTTTACAAGGAATGGAAGAGGAAAATAAAGAGGTGATAGCAAATGAAGCCTACGAGTCTACCAAACACAAAATCTAAGACATCGTAGTTGAAGAGCATAACCCTAGCGCTAAACTCTAAAACTGCAAGTAGCGTTAAAAAAATGATAAACATGGCAAAATGAAAAAAAGACAATAAAAAATTTAAATTACAACAATTTGGGGCAAAAGGGACACCACCCCCTTCTCTTCCATTCACCACAGATAGCTTCAGGATAGAACTCCTGGGAGCTATTGTAAATAATACAGGAAAATGTTCATCGGAAAAATATCATTTTAAAGTTAGTGGTACTAGGTACCATCAGTACCTACCAATAAGGTTACCACTACCAGATGGTAATAAAAAGTACCATTAGTACCAATAGGGTTAACACTACCACAAGCAGGTGGTACTAACCAGTACAATTAGTACCAATAGGGTTAACACTACCACTAGCAGGTGGTACTAACCAGTACCATTAGTACCAATAGGGTTACCACTATCAGGTGGTACTAACCAGTACCATTAGTACCAATAGGGTTAGCACTACCACTATCAGGTGGTACTAACCAGTACCATTAGTACCATAGGGTTACCACTACCACTATCAGGTGGTACTAACCAGTACCATTAGTACCAATAGGGTTAACACTACCACTATCAGGTGGTACTAACCAGTACCATTAGTACCAATAGGGTTACCACTACCACTACCAGGTGGTACTAACCAGTACAATTAGTACCAATAGGGTTAACACTATCAGGTGGTACTAACCAGTACCATTAGTACCAATAGGGTTAGCACTACCACTATCAGGTGGTACTAACCAGTACAATTAGTACCAATAGGGTTAACACTACCACTAGCAGGTGGTACTAACCAGTACAATTAGTACCAATAGGGTTAACACTACCACTATCAGGTGGTACTAACCAGTACAATTAGTACCAATAGGGTTAACACTATCAGGTGGTACTAACCAGTACCATTAGTACCAATAGGGTTAGCACTACCACTAGCAGGTGGTACTAACCAGTACAATTAGTACCAATAGGGTTAACACTACCACTATCAGGTGGTACTAACCAGTACAATTAGTACCAATAGGGTTAACACTATCAGGTGGTACTAACCAGTACAATTAGTACCAATAGGGTTAACACTACCACTATCAGGTGGTACTAACCAGTACCATTAGTACCATAGGGTTACCACTACCACTATCAGGTGGTACTAACCAGTACATTTAGTACCAATAGGGTTAACACTACCACTATCTGCCGATCTATCCATTCAAGTCCGTTCTTTGCAAGTTGTCGAGTGCTCTCGATTCCACTCGAGTGACTAATTAACCAAGATGACACTCTAAAGATATTATTAATGTGAAGGTGGCACAAATATTCTAATACGTTTAGAAATAACATCAGTTAATAACATTAACAAATTTAATGATGCTAAAATAATGAGAATATTAATAAATTCAATTCAGTTTCAAGATAACGGGAATAAAAATTTGAGAATAAAATTAAATTACGATCATTCTAGTACGTATTAAATGGCTGGTCATTAACGCAATAAAATGTCCCTTCCATAAAAAAGAGCATCTGTCTTTCGATCTTTATAAGTAAAACAGTCAAATCCTTTTTTTTAATTATTTCAGATTATTTTTCCATTATATACTGAGCAAATAACATGAATAAAGAGACTAGCGGAGTAAGTATGCATTTAAAAGTAAGTTAAAAGAAACGATAGAAACAATTTAAACAATTAATATTGTTAACTATCATCAAGATTTTCAAAACATAATTAAATACTAATACCGTATTAGTAAACTTAATTTTTCCCTTTATTATATTGCCGTAAAGTAGTTTATAAAAAATGCAATGAAAACCTAATAAAATTCCTCTTCATGTTCGGTATCACACATACACGCATTTATTAATAGAATAATAATTTAAAATCCCCTTTCCGTCTATTCAAACGCCTAAAAATGCTGCAGTGTAATAGGATCCTCATTAAAATGACCAATGAGGCTTCATTAGAGCGTATGACGTCACCACAGCCAATTATTAACGCTAAAGGTATCATTTTTCATGGAAACAAAGCAAGGAAAAGTCAGTGAAAAGGAGACAACTCATTAAAGTAACGAGCAGCAAAAGGTTAGCAAGAGTGAAGAGCATGCAAATTAATCTGCTAAAAACATTTGCAAGGAAAGAACTGCAAATAAAATAAATTACATTAAATAATGCTTTAAATAGATACTATTGTTTAACTGATAATGAAAATAAAAGCATCAAAACTGATGAACAATATAAAATATAGTTCTTTTGTTTAAAATGACAATATGGTTTTAAAAAAAAAATTGTTGTTAATTGCATCATAACAAAACAAAATAGAGCTATAATGCAACTAACATCAAGTTTAAAAAATAAGAGTGGACAGAAAAAAGTAACTCAAATGATTGTACCAAATACCGTAGATTATTTCAGAGAACTGAATAATTCATAACTATTGAATTTATATTCACTACAAACATAAATGTGTGACACTTTATAGTTACACATACAAATATAATTCATGTGATTGGAGTGATATACATGACAAAGTAAAGCTAGAGTTCATTAGATATATAGTTAATTGGCAATATTAACGCATTAACCGCATTTCGAATATGACGGTAATGCCATACCTGCATCTTGTTTTATTTGCATATATGTACAGATGTTTTATTCGTTTTTAAACTTATATCTCTGATACTTTTAGTCATAAATATGTGATACATTTTTACAAATTTTATATTGCCATTTTTATTCCTTACTTTCCAAACAGTAGTCTATATAAAGTATTCAATATATCTTTGAGAGAAATCAATTTAAAAAAATGATAAGAAAGTGTTCACGTGTACCAATAGTGGTACATGATGCAGGTTGAGCAAGTTAGCTGTGTACCATATATGGCACATGATGCGGTCAATGTGTTAAATATTACAAAATTGTATTTTCAGAGGTAATTACTTTATATATTATTTTGATATAGACGCCGCAATATCCTGACATTGAAAGTACTTGAAAATTTAGAGGTTAAATAGGTCATGAGAGGTCAAGGAGATATTTATAATGACCAGATTGGTAAATCTACAGTAACTCCCACTACACGAGTACTATGACGTCACTCTAGTTGCAATTATACAGTAGAGAGTTTACAGAGCCTAAACTATTTCATGAATGTTTATTTTAAATTTTGAGTGAAATAACATTTTTTTTCAGTTAATAATAACGTAACTAAAAATATTGAAATAATAATTAAGCATTAAATGTAAATTTCAAATTTTGTAGGGGTTTTACGTCTGCTTCGGAATCAAAGGCCATATCGCTGACGTCAGAAGGAAATGAAATACAATTATCAAACATTATGCGTAGTAGAATATTAATATCGAGGTCAAATAATTAGTGACTGTTGTTTACAATCATATTTGTGCAAATGATAAATTAAATTAACTATAAATAAAGAATAAAGTTTTGTAATAATTATTCTTTAATATGCATTAATATCCATGTTTCAATATATACTATAAAAATTTTAATAAGACAGAGTTAATTTTTTTATTCTACTTATTTCTTATTCTATTTCATTTTCGGTTCGGTTCAAATTTGCATCCAATATATTACCCTGATGGCTTTTAAATTATTACTAATTTCTTTTAAATTTATGAACAAAAACAACCATAATAAAAAATTGGTAGGTACAGTAATATTAAAACAATAGAAATACGGAAAAACCTCGTGAATTAATACAATAATTGAAGAGAGGAAATAATTAGTAATATAAATGCTAATTTCTCACAGCGAGGAAGTTGACTCAGTAGTGGTTAGACTTACTAGGGTAAAGTCACAGCTACCAGATTTAAATTGAATACCACAGGAAAATTTCAGTTAATTAAAAACAATAAATCGATATTTAACCATTAAATTATATTCATTGTAGAGTGAACATTGAAAAATATATATAATTAAACGAGTTATTTTTTCACTTTTCCTTCTTAAATGAATATTATTTATTGCTCATATTTTGATGTGTTTTTCTATATAATAACCTAATAAAAAAAATTATCAGTAATTAAATTCGCATCAGGTGATAATTGTACTTTACTTTCACTAATTATTTTTGCTCTAAATATTTGCAACAGTAACGCTTGAAAAGATTCATAGAAAATATTGAATAAAGAAAACTTTTCTAAAGGCCACAGCTGCAACTAAAGGTGTTATTATTTCGATGTAATAATGAGCAACGTTACTATGTTAACCATCTAGAAATAACTATGTTAACCATCTAAAAATAACTATGTTAACCACCTATAGATAACTATGTTAACTACCTATAGATAACTATGTTAGCCACCTATAGATAATTATGTTAACCACCTATAGATAACTATGTTAACCACCTATAGATAACTATGTTAACCACCTATAGATAATTATGTTAACCACCTATAGATAATTATGTTAATCACCTATAGATAACTATGTTAATCACCTATAGATAACTATGTTAACCACCTATAGATAACTATGTTAACCACCTATAGATAACTATGTTAACCACCTATAGATAATTATGTTAACCTCCTATAGATAATTATGTTAACCTCCTATAGATAATTATGTTAACCTCCTATAGATAATTATGTTAACCTCCTATAGATAATTATGTTAACCTCCTATAGATAATTATGTTAACCTCCTATAGATAATTATGTTAACCACCTATAGATAACCATGTTAACCACCTATAGATAATTATGTTAACCTCCTATAGATAATTATGTTAACCTCCTATAGATAATTATGTTAACCTCCTATAGATAATTATGTTAACCTCCTATAGATAATTATGTTAACCTCCTATAGATAACTATGTTAACCTCCTATAGATAATTATGTTAACCTCCTATAGATAATTATGTTAATCACCTATAGATAACTATGTTAACCACCTATAGATAATTATGTTAACCTCCTATAGATAACTATGTTAACCACCTATAGATAATTATGTTAATCACCTATAGATAATTATGTTAATCACCTATAGATAACTATGTTAATCACCTATAGATAATTATGTTAATCACCTATAGATAATTATGTTAACCACCTATAGATAATTATGTTAATCACCTATAGATAATTATGTTAATCACCTATAGATAATTATGTTAATCACCTATAGATAATTATGTTAACCACCTATAGACAACTATGTTAATCACCTATAGATAATTATGTTAATCACCTATAGATAATTATGTTAACCACCTATAGATAATTATGTTAATCACCTATAGATAATTATGTTAATCACCTATAGATAATTATGTTAACCACCTATAGATAATTATGTTAATCACCTATAGATAATTATGTTAATCACCTATAGATAATTATGTTAATCACCTATAGATAATTATGTTAATCACCTATAGATAACTATGTTAACCACCTATAGATAATTATGTTAATCACCTATAGATAATTATGTTAATCACCTATAGATAATTATGTTAACCACCTATAGATAATTATGTTAATCACCTATAGATAATTATGTTAATCACCTATAGATAATTATGTTAATCACCTATAGATAATTATGTTAATCACCTATAGATAACTATGTTAACCACCTATAGATAATTATGTTAATCACCTATAGATAACTATGTTAACCACCTATAGATAATTATGTTAATCACCTATAGATAATTATGTTAATCACCTATAGATAATTATGTTAATCACCTATAGATAATTATGTTAATCACCTATAGATAATTATGTTAATCAGCTATAGATAATTATGTTAACCACCTATAGATAATTATGTTAACCACCTATAGATAATTATGTTAACCACCTATAGATAATTATGTTAACCACCTATAGATAATTATGTTAATCAGCGGGATAAAACAATGGTGAAGTCACTTATGATTGAGTAGGAACCCACCATTTTCTTCTATGGCCCCACCATAACTTTCTCTCTAACTATCTTGCCTTATAATAACTGCTGATACAATAACCGATGCTTCTGAACAATTTAATAACGTTTCTATACATTTATAAAGATAAAAATATTACTACAGATTATTCTCAAATTAACTGAATGAAAACACATATCTATAGGTACTCTTACAGCTTACTGATGCAGATATTACCGGTGCATTTATGAATTCATATCACCCGATATGTATTCATAAAAAAATAAACTATGAGTGAAGCTCATGTATAGTGGATTAATTGTTCACTAAGTTTGGTTAAATTAATTCAAGATGGAGAAAATGTGTTCCGAGAAGCTCATTTATTTCATAACTAAGCAATACAGAAGGAATATATATTTTATAAAATATTTAAGAACTGAAAAATATTCTTACGAATGAAAATCATAAAGAACTGAAATAAGTAATCAGTCTGTTAACATTATAAACGAAATCATAAAAATTAATAGTGGTGCTAGTCTAAAAAATAATATCTTTATTAACAAATAGTTTGGTGCACCAAAAACTTAACACAGAAATATAATAGATAGTCTAGGGAAAATTGATAGTGTGATCATATCTAGGATACTATAGCTCTTCCATTTGCTAGTCATTAGAGTTTACTTTAATCGAAAAATGCCTTATTTCGTCCATATTTCTTCAGTGTGCACACTGCAAACATACAAGCAAGCAAGATTAATAGTTTTATAAGATATGGATAATCTTCAAGTATTTCATTCAAATAGTTTACAATATCCGCATCTAGTATATAGACTCTAAGGTTATTTTCCCTAACATAAAGAAGAAGGAAAATCGAACTCTCTGTGTGAAGAATCGAGACACAAGAAGCGGATATTGTAACTTCCAAGTATAGAAAATATATTTTATTACATAGCTAAATTAATCAACAGTTAGTGCTATTTATAGTGACATCAACTGCTAAAATAACAAACATTAGCCTTATGTCATAACTAACATATTTAAAACTCCAGTCCTATGAATAATTAAAAAAATTAAAAAGATGTCTCCTTAATCAAAAAATTTTCAACCGGAATTTATTACGATTCTTCTTTAATTAATTATTTCTCTTTAACATTCATTCTTCCTTGTTATTTGAGGCAGACAGAGTCAATTTGGAAGTTATTATAAGATTTATGAGTAATAAAACTGTACATTATATTAAAATAATTTTATAGGTTTTGGAAACACTATAAATTATTTTATTTTCAATTTATATATTAGCCTTTTTGATTTGAAAATATTAATAAAAGTTTTTTTCTGGACAGTCGTGATTGAAATATAAAATACATAAAATTTTACAAATTAACAATATATATTCATTAAACTGACAGTGACATAATACATATACTATTCAACATACAATGTATATAATATTACTGTAAACGTATGAGTTATAATGTACATACATATGTATATTGTATATAGCTGGGTAACGGATGTACACAATCAATATATATTATAGATAAATTTCCCCCAATGTAAATATCAACAACATAACGCAATCAGAAAAACCAGTTAATATCAGCCTATAATTCTATAGCAGAAATAATTAAATTGAAAATATATGAGATGTGGGGTAATTATTTTAGCTCATATTAGAAAAAAAACGAAATAATAATAACTATAACTTTATTTTAATTGTTATCCAAAATACCTTCAGGTAATATGGACATCAAATATAAATAAAACTATAGAGTTTTTTCTTATATGACCGAAGATGTGGAACTGACCGATAATTCATAACCTACCCTATATCAAAACTGTGCCAACCCTTACTATTTTCTATCTATCCTCATCACATTATGTAAAGAACACACCGCCAAAGAACAGTTCATTTAAATTCATTCTTTGTGCATAGTTTTGATTGCCATATTCCCTCTCAAATATTTATTGCTTTTCTCAATAGTTCCAGCAACAATGAAGCTTTGTAAAAAAGATAGACTAGCAAATACAAGAGCAGTAAACCCTTTGTTAGGAAGACACGGGGAAGATGTGATTGCAATGGGCATGAAAAACGCGCACACATTTCTTACCACGTGTCATTTGAATTTAAAATATAGCGGAATAAATAGCATGAATGGAAATAAAATATAAAAAATCAATCGCGTGAATGGAAATAAAAGGCTCATCTTTTAAAAAAATATTTTACTGACTTCATCCCTTCTTTTGACCATAACACTACAATAAATAGGTTTTATGTTCCTCCATTTCGAATAGAATTTGAGGGAAATTTTAATATGTTTAAATCCACAGAATTGTACAACAAACTTCCTACTTTTTAACAGAACCGATGTCAGATTTTAAATTTAAGAAACTTTTCAAAAAATATTGTTTTTAGTATTTATAGATTTTTTAATAAAAGGTTTCACAAGTTAGTTTCAACTTTCCCGGAGCCCTAACTGCATCTAATTTTTGTTTTTAATTTGAATTGTATACTTTTTAGTTTACTTTGTATGTTTTCTTCAAAAGGTGATGTAAGCTTAAATAAATAAAATTATATATAGTTTTATAGTTTGCATGAATTGAATACAAAATACATATCGCGTAAATGGAAAAAAATGCGTAGTTATCGCGTAAATGGAAATAAAATGCGTAGTTATCGCGTAAATGGAAATAAAATGCGTAGTTATCGCGTAAATGGAAATAAAATGCGTAGCTATCGCGTAAATGGAAATAAAATGCGTAGCTATCGCGTAAATGGAAATAAAATGCGTAGCTATCGCGTAAATGGAAATAAAATGCGTAGATATCGCGTAAATGGAAAAAAAGCATATAAAGATATAATAAATACATAAATAACGAATATAAAAATAAGAATATTATTTATCGAAATTTCAACTAGTCTATAGTAAGATGGTAAAATGTTTATACTAATAAATAGTAATAAAATATCACAAATACATATCTATGCATACACAATGTAGGTGAATGTCCGCTATACTCTGACACACAGTTCTCGGGAAGTGGGGGCACATGACACTGATGACAGGTCAATAGGAAGTTTCTAGATGTCAAATTAGTTCATGTCCTGTGACATCATCCAGTGTCCGAATACTGTGACGTCACCCTATATAGTGGAGCAATCGGAAAAATCTACCTGTAAATGATATTATTAATCACTTACCTTATTTTGGCAGGAGTGCTGCAGTCGCTGATGGAAGAGAATCTGGAAAAAAATATAAAAATTTATAAACCCTAATAAATTAAAAAAAACACTCAGCACTTAAAATAAAAAATAGGTTAAACTGAAGATATTATTTATTAGTAGGGGTTTAAGGGGACCGTCTCACTAAACTAAAATAAAATTCATTAATTAATGTTCAAATTTGAAATTAGCAGGGTTAATGCAACTACTCAAATGGAGTATTTTTATCTAGGATTTTATTTCCGTCTTTGCCCTCTTCATCCCACCCCAAAAAAAAACTCAAATAGGGGGTATTTTCAAAGGGCATCAACTCGTACAATTTTAGAGCTAGATACATTATGTTGGTTTCATCTTGTTCAAAATTTAGTTGTCTACAAAGTAACAGAACTATTTTTTTTTCATTTCATCTCAGAAAATTTGTAAAAGAGTTTTTTCTATTCACTTTTGTAAAACATTGATTCTATTTCATATATCTCATTAAACCTTCTAACACATTGAGAAATTTGAAAAAACCTTCAGTAACTTTGTGAGCAATTCATTTATGAAGAAAATGAAACAAACGCCATGTCTCTAGCTCAAAAACTGTAGGAGTTGATGCCTTTTAAAGTCGAAAAAAGGTACTTTTCAGGAGCGCCAATTTACTGAAATTTTTTGGAAAAAAAATTGTCTAACTGAAATAATTCTGTTTCCATAAATTAGCATCAAGACTCTTGTTTGGGAGTTGAGTCCTCTTTTCTTTGTGATGAACCTAGTCAACAAATCATTTGATGTGAGATCCAAATAAACCCTCAATACCATGCAGTGGTGACAGGTCAATATTATTTTTTGAAGCACTTCTAGATTATTTTTAGCTCTAATATTTTGACACGTTATCCGAGAGACTATCAGACATCATTCTATGCGAAAAAAATAACATTTATTCAGACTTGAGGGAGACGATCCATTTAACGCCTGCTTCGAAACCAAAGGCCTTTTATCACTAACGTAAAATAGAAAGAAATACAAAGGACTCGAAAAAGCAGTCACAAAGGAAAATGGCTTCATGAACAAAGTTATCTAACACCAGTCAGAGTGGTTATAAAAAATGCATTTACCATTTCTATTCATCTCTAAAGGAAGTAAGTATAATAATATCATTTATACAAAAATATTTAACGCTAGTCATAATTCATATATATAGATTAGACAACAAGATATATTATAATTGGAATTTTAGCTGACGATAGTTTCCGTGTAATAGAGAAGTGCTTCGTAGAATTTCTTTATATTTATGGCATCAATAATATAATTTTCATGTTATATAACTGATGTCATAATCTTCTACCGTTTTAGTGGGTCACGCTTTACATTTCCAGTTGAAACATCACATTCTTTCACCAACATATACAAATCTCATTCTTAAAAATTCTTTCATTCTGAAGAGCACGTTCATTCTTAGAAGCAGGCAGCATGTCACTCTCGGGAATCCTGCGCATCACATCCTAAGTACCTCACGCTACCCTCTGTGCCAGGGAGCGTGAAGATAACACTCAGGTTTGTTATCGTTATCTTCTAAGGCGTTAGCAGAGATAGCAGCTTCCCGTCTGCACAGAGCTGATGAGCACCATTCTACCAATATGCTTCTGATCATCTAAAGTTATGCTAAAACACTTCTCACTTTTCAGAACGAATTCACTACCAGGTGGTGTAGATAAATACCATCGGGTACCTACCTACCATTTATATCTTAAGATCACAGTAATTCTGTTAACTAAAATCACAATGTTCACTATATTAAAATGAAAAGATGATATAGTTCGCGAGGAAATGAATTCAAGCATCAAAAAGAGTAAATCAGAAAGTTTCAAAATAAATTTACATCATAGATTAATTAAACAATCACTAGCTTGGATAATTGAGAATTAAAAAAATGTTATATTCTAATCAACTTTTTCTTTCTGCGCAGTAAGAAATGATCAAAAGTCAAGTGAAGAGACTTACTTCAAGTATTTAAATACTATTTACTATTATGTAGGGTTAACGGTAGGTTTAAAAGCAGGGAGAAAATCTCTGTAGTTCCAACAGAGTCACGCCTAGCAGATTAATAACAAAGAAACAAAATCAAACCTTAGCTAAATTCCACAGAACTGTTCATAAATCAACTGTACTTAATTCGACATTCCTTGAATTATTTGTTTATATAATTGTATCTTTTATATAGATTATAAAGTATTATTCGTAGATAAGATTTACGATAAGATGATTTGATAAATTAATGAACTAACAACAACACTCTAAAGGGCCGTGCACATGTAGGGTTTTTTTAAGTCTTTCCACCAGACTTTTTGCTAAGCTCCTCCTACTTTTTCCACGAGAATAAGGAAAACTACATCACTTATACGATATCTGCAGGTATCATGGATACCAACTAAAATAAATAATACTTCTATCGTTTTTTTTAAATTCTCGTGGAAAAAGTAGGAGGAGCTTAGCAAAAAGTCTGGTGGAAAGTCTTAAAAACCCTACGTGTGAACGGCCCTTTAGTTAATAAAGGGTAAAGGTAGCTTATTCTCTACTATTGAATAAACACAATAAACAATAATATTAGAACTTTGTTACAAGAAAAGGCATAACTTACTGTGAATCAAAGGTGGGATTTTCGCCTGTGGCGGGTTTTTCTGTCTTACTCGAATCGTTCCTCTTTCGGAAAATGGAGGGGGAGGCCATGCTGTCTTTAGGATTGAAATATTTGAAGCCAGAGTCATCGGTAACTAAAGAACTAGAGTCTTGACTCTTGTTACCATCCGTGAAATAACTAACGAATGAATTGCTGGGACTCAAAGGAGACTTCTTTTCCTTTCTGTACAGTTTGGACAGTTTACCAGGTGAACTAGGTTTCTTGTTAGATGCTTTAACTCCCATTTTGTTGGGAATCGATTGAGAGTGTCGTAAAGGTTTCTTCTTCTTATCACTTTCCAGTGATTTAATTTTTCGGCCTATACACTTCTCTTTCGGTATGGACATGGAATTACTTTTACCCAGAGTGGGAGTTAGCGGATCTTCGCCGATGACAGGAGTGGAACTGCTGACTGGTTTGGAATTTTCCATTACCGACAGAGGTGTAAGGGGAGTCACTCTTGCAGATTGAGATTTTGGATAGTCTCTCTTTGATTTCGGTGATCCTGACTTGGACATTTGAAATGAAAACCTAAGTGGTGAATTAGGAGAGAGTTGAAATGGAGAGTAGTTTGACTCCAGAGCTAGTTGGAGGGATTGACGGTTACCCTTGCGTTTTCGGCTGGGTGAGTCGGCCGCATCCGAATGAGATCTTGCAGGATGACATTTCGTAGGAGATTCTGAATTGGGAGATATATTATCCGAAGACTCGTTTCTCTTGAATATTTTCTTCATAAAGATCATAGCTGGACTTTTAGGACTTGATGTCACAATATCATCCGCAGTTTCGGGAGTTTTCATGACGGGTGAACTTGTAGGAACATTGTTGGTCGTGAAACTTGCAGGCAACTGAAGAATATTTACACTTTTAGAGTGTTTTCTTCTCTCTTGAATACTTGTTTTTCGAATTGGTACTTCTTCATCAGAATCCTCTTCAGTAACAGATGTGTCGGTAGATTCCACCTGAGATTTTAGAGGCTCTTCAACAAGATCATTTGAACAATCGACATTGGTGCCTTTCTCTTCAACGTACTGATTGAAATCATCGATTGTAGTAGCTAGTCCATTAACTATGCTATCCAGTTCTTGATCTTCCATATCATTCATACTTTCCTCCATCTTATCAATAGCATCGGAAATACCTAGAACTGAATCTTCAGAAATCATTCTCTCAGTCACACTATACCTACCGGAGGAGTTCAGATACTTGGTCTTTGGTTCACCATTTATTCCAGAGAAATCTCTACTCCCAGGAAATTCTGAGCTGTGACACCGCTTAGTCGTTGTCAACTTTGGAACAGGACAGAACTGCGAGTTGTCGCTTGGAGAGGCTTTAGCTTCCCAGTTTGAAATCATGCGAGAAATATTCATTTTTATTCTGATTCATCTTACAACGGGACACTTGTTTTCATCAAGGTTGTCGTGAAAAAAACCGCTATTTTGTTGATACTTTTTTTGCTGAACCTAACACATGCATCACCACTGGCAGGATAATCGCAACTGTCTACTACAGACAATAACAGTGGTGAACTATCGTAAAGAGCGTATCCTGAGTTATTGATAATGAATGTGGCTATCGCCTATCCTCTCATTGACAAGCTCTTCAGAGCACGCATCCTTCAAAATGTAACAGTACATTTTTACTTCATTAAGATCATTGTACTTTTGGGGGGTGATCAACTTAAAATTTTAGTATTAAATAATTATCAATATATATATATATCTTGTATTATTATTATTATTATTATTATATTCAAGGTTTAAAAGTTGTCCCTATCCACTACGAGGTGATCCAAAGAGACATGAAGAGAAGAAGGCCTTCTTAGAAGAGGGGACAGTGAAAGTACGCTCCATGCACTAGGTCGACTACTCGGCTACCACAGGTAACCGTGTCGACCCAGCGCATGGATGGCAAGAATAGACACCCATGGATAAGAGACCTACACAGTCAGTCTGCTTATCCATGGATATAGCAAGGCAGAAGGAAGAGGAAATAAGAAGAAGAATTTGAGGAGAGATACAAAGGGAAGCTGAAGAAAAAGAGCGCCAAACTAAACAAAACCTAAGACCTACAATATAACAAAAAGAAGGCCTACCTAAGGGTAGCCTCGGGACAATGAGGGGGGGATCGGCAATATATCTTGTATTATTGTTATTTTGTAATCGTGATAAACATTCTATGTTAGCTAGTTGTGAAGATAAACCTAATAATGTCAAATTTTATGTATAATTCTAATTTTCCACCATATATGTTTACTATTATAACACTCTTGATAATCATGGTTTACACGCTTTTTTTCAAAAAACTGCTAATAGTTATACTCTATCATTCTATTTTATTTTGATTACTTTGTCACTGAATTTATCGCATAGTTTTATTTCTAGTTGATTCAAAATCAAATTTTGGTTTGATTCAATTCTCATCATTGATAGATCAGGTATCTACACCTACGAAATAATACACCAGTTACACTGAGTACATACTAGGTAGAGTTACTCTAGTACACATACCTACAATAGTACACATAGGTAGCTATACCTACAATAGTACACATGGTTATACAAACTACTATACACACTATGTGTACGTAATACAATACACAATATGTATAGATACCTATTATTGTACACAATTAAAAGTGTAGGTATATATATTTTACACACAGTATTTTATCCATGATTAAGGTACCTATTTTTGAATATTTTCAAGAATTGTCACAGTCATGTCCTTTTATACTCTCGCAGATCTAAACATTTCAAAATATTGAGTCCTTCACATTAGATTTGGCAGTTTCAATTGTCTCCGTAAAAGAAGAAATAAAACTTACTTTACCAATTTGTTAGTGGTGGTGTTGTTGTTGTTGTAGAATGACAAATTAGAACCTTAGTGGTGTAACTGCGAGATAAATGAAACATAAAAACTAGATGACGAGCCCTCATAGATCGCATACCTTCACTGCCGCTTATAAAGGACCTTGACCTTAAACCTGTTCGCTACCAAAATCTAATAAACTAGTTCCTGGATATATACCAATCGTCCCACCAAATTTCAGGTAATTTAATTGAATTCTTTTGAGTTATGTGAGTAACAAGATGGAAAATAAATAAATGCAGCCTAAAATATAACCTTCCACATTGTGCGAAGGTAATTATGGTTGAGAAAGGGAAGATTGAGAGGGGACAAACTTATTCTTGCACGGCCCACCATAACTTTCTCTCTGGTATCAGTATTTATTCACCAAAGTATAATGTTGTAGCACCCTGTACATGAACTCTCTGCTTCATTAGTTATGTGCATCAGCTCATGATGTGAGACTGACACAAAACAGCATGCCAGAGTAATTAAGAGAATATATAAACCTATTGGCTAGAGAAATAGTGCTATTCGGACTTAGGGGGCTTCGTAGCTATTAATGAAAGATATATAACCTTTGCTGTATATTAATGGTGCATTCCTAGTGACTAAAGCATAATTTATCAAGATTGGTATCGTTTGTGCAATAGATGTTTTTAGATTTCCAAAAAAGAAAAAGAAAAAGCAAGTTACAGGGTTTAACACCATTTTCAGAACCAAAGATTATATCGCTAATGTCGAAAGGAAACTAAGAACAAGGGACTTTGAAGAAGCAATCAGAAAGTTAAACAAAGTCACCTACCATTATTAAATCATCAGTTGATAGTGTAATGTTCTGAATATTTTGTGTGGGGATATTTTATGTACTGATTTCATTTGATGGAAGAAAAAATTTAAAAAAAGTAAAGATACGATAACCTAAATTAACATTTCTATATTTTCTTTAAAATATAATCATAATAAATGGTGAAAAATTAAGCCTAATTATAATAATGCAATTGAGTAAATATTATATCATATAGTTAATAGTTATATCCTGCAGATTAGCCAAATTCCCAATTCTTTTAAGATTGCAAGTCAAATTGTATTAAATTCTATCCGAATTTCTAAAAGAAACAAATTTTTTTCTCGGTAATTACCTAATATTGAGCAGGAGGAATAAAATAAATGTACTCACCTGTCTTCCATTTGTTCCCCTTTGATGGCAAAGTGTTTCTCTTCTTTAGATTCACTGCTATTCTCAAGGCCAGAAGATTGCCTCAAGATTGCTCCGAACTCGGAATCACTCATCGAATTACTCTTGCGTCGCTTCAAAAGACTCAGCAGAGACGAGCTTTTCTTGTTCCCCTTGCCATCAGAAAAAGATGGCACGTCATCACCTGTCGAAGAGGAATTAAGAAGAGACAAATCATCGGAACCGTAACGCAAACGACGCTCTTTTCCGTCCCTCTTAATCGCCGAACTGATTGCTGACAGATCATGTCCTTCGGACAGAATTGTGTTGCTTGATTGGACGCGTTCTTTGCAATCGAGATCTGACAGTGCGCTATCGAAAAGATTGTCATCGGAGTCTCTTAATTCTGTGTCGGAAAGAGATCTCTCCTCGTCAAAGCGAGATAGATTTTCATGCGATCTGTACATGGCGAAAGATAATCTCTCTTCGTCTCCACTGAATATCTCAGGAGACGATACTTTCCTCAGTGGCTTTCTATTCAGCTGAAGCGATTTGGTGATGAGTCTGATGTTGGTGGACATTATTTCGTTGTAGTGAGGAGGAGAGCTGGCGGTTCTCATTCTACCTTCAGAGCAGTCATTTCCAAGAGGCTTGTTTTGTAGATTTCCTTTAGGAGGTTTGGAGGTGTTTCTAGTTTTTTTGATCTTGTTATAGGCACTACTAGGAGATGATATCCTTGATAGGTACCCAGCACCGCTTCCAATGCCTAGAATATCGGACAGACTTCTCTTTGAGTTACTTTTATTTGGCGTGACTTTTTCCTTTTCTTCACTAACTGGGTTCTTATCGTCTTGATCGGGTGGATCTTCAGATCCGAAGTAACTAGTTCCTTCATGCTCATCATCCTGCAGGTAGAAGTAGGATGTTTGGTGCTTGTGCTGCCGTTTTAGCAGCTCTTGACGCAACTCAAATTGGAATGTAGAGGGAGTAGGAGAGAGAGATTGGTTCAGTTTCAAAGTTAGAGACTTCACTTTGTCGGAGCTGGACTTGGGGGAAGATTTTTCTAGTGGAGTATTTCCAACATCACAATTTTCCAAAACTTCGGAATTCTCGCCAATGTAAAACATCTTGATGTCAGTTTCATTTGAATACACTGTAAATTGACAAAATGGGTAACTAGGCTACTGTCTATTGTTTATTTCACTTCAAATCACTTTTAATACACTATAATGCATCTATATCACAAATATATGAATACAAGAATTTTTATCTGCAAATAAAATATGATCTTTAGATAAATATGAGAAACAAATTGATTAAATTTTCAAATAAACTCAACTTGCCTGATACTTGCCTTAACTATTCAAAATAGTAGAGATAGATCTATAACACACAAAAAAAGTATTTTTTATCACCTCAAACTTCCTTGGTAAAATATTATAAGACTAAATAACAATAAGATATAGAGAATAATGTGAGTGAACATTAGTTATTTTCATTCTATTTTATACTGAAATGAAACTTTCAAAATCCCGTATGACAAAGGATATAAATCACTGATAAAGCATCTCATAGTCTATATATCATGATCACCATCTACAGTATACCGTGCTAACTATAAACAAACCCCCGAAAAGGGACACCTCGTCAACAAACAGGATGTACGGGACTATTGGACACTTCCTTCAGCGCTCACTCGATAACTAAGTCAATGCGCTCGTTTGAGCGTTCTCTGCGCTCATGTGAGCGTACACTGAACTCATTTTGGCACACTGGTCAGCAGGAAGACTCCTGGGAAATGGTCCACTGATTGACTATTGCTCAGGGAGATGAGGGATAGCTATTTAGAACTCGCTTAATGTGGCTATTAGGAGATACCGAGGAGAGTGCAATGATTGACTGGTACTTGCAGTCAGTGGCTCAGAAATGGTTTGAAGGTCATTTTTAAACCACGTATTGCTAAAAAAGAAAAAGGATTTGAAAAACTTATATGTTGTTATTGTAATAAATCATCTACTTCAGCCAAAAATATGCGCCAAAGTAGAAGAAGACTTTTAGATTTAATTGAAAGTAAATTTGATTTCAGGCTTTGAAAACATCAGGCTATTATTTTATGATTTCCATTGAAATATTCTCAAATTAGCTTAGTTACTTAGAAAATTGCCAGGTGAAAAAGTATCGTCCATGCACTAGGGTAGGTACTTAAGTTTCAACGGTTTGCGTACATTGCATCTATTATCCTACTGCATTTGACGATATAATCAATAAATAAGAAGCTTTTACCAGGAACGATAAATTTCTCAACAGTTTGTAACCGAATAATTCAATGTGGCTCTATTCAGACTAATATTATTCAGAATGACGTATCTGTTTTGACAGAATGAGGGGGAAAATATTTAATGAATTGGATAGTCTCTTATACTTTAAAATCATTTCGTTGTGGAATCAGAAGACTCAAAATAACGTACTTTAAAAACAACTTAAATTAATAACAGGTTTGGAATTGAATACTGCTATAGACACTAACATCAAAATAAAAACGTCAAATGTAGCTAACTAAATAATTCGTACCTATTATGAAATAATCTTAAAAACATAGTACTTAATAATAAAACTTAGGAAGTTTAATTTAATAGTCATGCTATTGCTGAGTGCAAAGTACGTACATACTAACTAACACTGAACATAGAACCATAACTCTATACTCTATAGATAGGCACACAGATCTGGTACATTTCAATACGTCATTGTACTAGTGGTACAAAAAGTAACAAATATACTTTTATAATATAGATAATTTCAGCAGAAACATTGTGTATTGTGCAGCACAGTGAAATTAAACAAAGTTAGGAAACTATGTGCATTAAATTAAGAAATAATTCGTTACGAAAAAAACTGAAAAAGAAGTAAAATTAACTGCGAATTTTGCAGTTTCTAAATTTAATAAAATGGAGCTTTTAGAGGAATTTCAAAGGGTAAATTTAAAGGAATTTCAAAGGGTAAATTTAGAGGAATTTCAAAGGGTAAATTTAGAGGAATTTCAAAGGGTACATTTAAAGGAATTCTAAATGGTACATTTAAAGGAATTTCAAAAGGTACATTTAAAGGAATTTCAAAAGGTAAATTTGAAGGAATTTCAAAGGTTACATTTAAAGGAATTTCAAAGGTTACATTTAAAGGAATTTCAAAGGGTACATTTAAAGGAATTTCAAAGGGTACATTTAAAGGAATTCTAAATGGTACATTTAAAGGAATTTCAAAAGGTACATTTAAAGGAATTTCAAAAGGTAAATTTGAAGGAATTTCAAAGGTTACATTTAAAGGAATTTCAAAGGTTACATTTAAAGGAATTTCAAAGGTTACATTTAAAGGAATTCTAAATGGTACATTTAAAGGAATTTCAAAAGGTACATTTAAAGGAATTTCAAAAGGTAAATTTGAAGGAATTTCAAAGGTTACATTTAAAGGAATTTCAAAGGGTACATTTAAAGGAATTTCAAAGGGTACATTTAAAGGAATTTCAAAGGGTACATTTAAAGGAATTCTAAATGGTACATTTAAAGGAATTTCAAAAGGTACATTTAAAGGAATTTCAAAAGGTAAATTTGAAGGAATTTCAAAGGTTACATTTAAAGGAATTTCAAAGGTTACATTTAAAGGAATTTCAAAGGTTACATTTAAAGGAATTTCAAAGGTTACATTTGAAGGAATTTCAAAGGGTACATTTAAAGGAATTTCAAAAGGTAAATTTGAAGGAATTTCAAAGGGTACATTTAAAGGAATTTCAAAGGGTACATTTAAAGGAATTTCAAAGGTTACATTTAAAGGAATTTCAAAGGGTACATTTAAAGGAATTTCAAATGGTACATTTAAAGAAATTTCAAAAGGTAAATTTGAAGGAATTGCAAAGGGTACATTTAAAGGAATTTCAAAGGTTACATTTAAAGGAATTTCAAAGGTTACATTTAAAGGAATTTCAAAGGTTACATTTAAAGGAATTTCAAAGGTTACATTTAAAGGAATTTCAAAGGTTACATTTAAAGAAATTTCAAAGGGTACATTTATAGGAATTTCAAAGGGTACATTTATAGGAATTTCAAAGGGTACATTTATAGGAATTTCAAAGGGTACATTTATAGGAATTTCAAAGGGTACATTTAAAGGAATTGCAAAGGGTACATTTAAAGGAATTTCAAATGGTACATTTAAAGGAATTTCAAATGGTACATTTAAAGGAATTTCAAAGGGTACATTTAAAGGAATTTCAAATGGTACATTTAAAGGAATTTCAAAGGGTACATTTATAGGAATTTCAAAGGGTACATTTAAAGGAATTTCAAAGGGTACATTTAAAGGAATTTCAAATGGTACATTTAAAGGAATTTCAAAGGTTACATTTAAAGGAATTTCAAAGGTTACATTTAAAGGAATTTCAAAGGTTACATTTAAAGGAATTTCAAAGGGTACATTTATAGGAATTTCAAAGAGTACATTTATAGGAATTTCAAAGGGTACATTTATAGGAATTTCAAAGGGTACATTTAAAGGAATTTCAAAGGGTACATTTAAAGGAATTTCAAAAGGTAAATTTGAAGGAATTGCAAAGGGTACATTTAAAGGAATTTCAAAGGTTACATTTAAAGGAATTTCAAAGGTTACATTTAAAGGAATTTCAAAGGTTACATTTAAAGGAATTTCAAAGGTTACATTTAAAGGAATTTCAAAGGGTACATTTAAAGGAATTGCAAAGGGTACATTTAAAGGAATTTCAAAGGTTACATTTAAAGGAATTTCAAAGGTTACATTTAAAGGAATTTCAAAGGTTACATTTAAAGGAATTTCAAAGGTTACATTTAAAGGAATTTCAAAGGTTACATTTATAGGAATTTCAAAGGGTACATTTATAGGAATTTCAAAGGGTACATTTATAGGAATTTCAAAGGGTACATTTAAAGGAATTGCAAAGGGTACATTTAAAGGAATTTCAAATGGTACATTTAAAGGAATTTCAAAGGGTACATTTATAGGAATTTCAAAGGGTACATTTAAAGGAATTGCAAAGAGTACATTTAAAGGAATTTCAAATGGTACATTTAAAGGAATTTCAAATGGTACATTTAAAGGAATTTCAAAGGGTACATTTAAAGGAATTTCAAATGGTACATTTAAAGGAATTTCAAAGGGTACATTTATAGGAATTTCAAAGGGTACATTTAAAGGAATTTCAAAGGGTACATTTAAAGGAATTTCAAATGGTACATTTAAAGGAATTTCAAAGAGTACATTTATAGGAATTTCAAAGGTTACATTTAAAGGAATTTCAAAGGGTACATTTATAGGAATTTCAAAGAGTACATTTATAGGAATTTCAAAGGGTACATTTATAGGAATTTCAAAGGGTACATTTAAAGGAATTTCAAAGGGTACATTTAAAGGAATTTCAAAGGGTACATTTATAGGAATTTCAAAGGGTACATTTATAGGAAATTCAAAGGGTACATTTAAAGGAATTGCAAAGGGTACATTTAAAGGAATTTCAAATGGTACATTTAAAGGAATTTCAAAGGGTACATTTATAGGAATTTCAAAGGGTACATTTATAGGAATTTCAAAGGGTACATTTATAGGAATTTCAAAGGGTACATTTAAAGGAATTTCAAAGGGTACATTTATAGGAATTTCAAAGGGTACATTTAAAGGAATTTCAAAGGGTACATTTATAGGAATTTCAAAGGGTACATTTATAGGAATTTCAAAGGGTACATTTATAGGAATTTCAAAGGGTACATTTATAGGAATTTCAAAGGGTACATTTAAAGGAATTTCAAAGGGTACATTTATAGGAATTTCAAAGGGTACATTTAAAGGAATTTCAAAGGGTACATTTATAGGAATTTCAAAGGGTACATTTATAGGAATTTCAAAGGGTACATTTAAAGGAATTTCAAAGGGTACATTTAAAGGAATTTCAAAGGGTGCATCAATAGAACACTATACATTCGATATGATACATTGGCCATCTTTGCCACTGACACACTTAGAGGTGTTCTGTTACGTGTTTTAGTTTATGTTTGTAATTGAATACGCTAAAGATTTTGTTCATTGGTTATTTATTCGCTAGCGCAGGAAATATTTACCAATTAAAATAATTAAAAATTAATATTAATAAGATACCCTTATATATGAATTTAATTTACTTTCAAGTCCAAAAAACAACGGCTGGTACTGACATTAAATTTTTGAGATAAAAAAAATTAAATTCAGAATTCAAACCTTATAAGAAGTTATAGATAGCAATGTTCTTTCTTTGAAAACTAAAGTGAATTGATGCAATAATGATGAAGTAATAAGTAAGAAGAGTAAGAAAAACAACAACCAGACCAAAGTTATAGAGCCAATATCGTAACAGAAAATAACTGATAGGGAGACATCGAAGTACTCGCACACCTAATTAGGCTCACAGTACTCGGAAAGTGCGTGTTATGACAGGTAAATCAGAAATGTTTAAAGGTCATATTAGTGCATGAGCTATGCTAATGCCTATGTTTCGAGTACTGTGAGTGTCCGGTAATTGAGTGGTTACCCGTATTGAATCCAAATAATAATTAATTCCTACCTATTTGAATATAGTCTGCGTCAGGAGAAAATGCCATAATTACAACTAAAATCTCTATATAGATATTAGGTAACTAAATTATCCATTATGTTAATACCATTTGTAATAATGGGTGTATAACTAACAATAAAAATGTAATTCATTTGCAAACTATTCCAATGTCTACCAGTTGAATAAAAGTAACATCGAATGAAATTATCAATTCTGTTAGGTACCTCAGTCTAAAGTTCAGCGACACTAAAGTTATACTAAAGTAATACTTTAGTAAAGTACTTCATATCGCCAGAACTTTAGTTCTAAACTAATAGAAGTTCTTTGTTTGACTTCGAATGTGAATATGACAGACCTATTATCAAAATAAAAAGGTAATTAAAATAGTACTTTTACAATCGAAGTTATTTCAGTTTCAATATTAGATTTTACTGAATATTTTATGTACCAACCTGATTTACTTTATGGAGTAAAAATTAATATGGAACTTAACTTATAAAGTGTCTGCTTACAGAAAATAAAGTAAGGGAAACAGAGAGAAAAATGAGGGGAAACTGAGAGAAAAGGAGAGAAATGTGAGGGGAAATGAGAGAAAAATGAGGGAAAATGAAGAAGGAAAAGATAACAAAAGTGAGGGGAAATATTCAAGTAGTGAGAGAAATGCGATACAACAAAAGAGGAAAATGGGATACATTTGAGGGAATGGGATACAGGAGAGATAAAAGGGATACAGGAGAGATAAAAGGGATACAGGAGAGATAAAAGGGATACAGGAGAGATAAAAGGGATACAGGAGAGATAAAAGGGATACAGGAGAGATAAAAGGGATACAGGAGAGATAAAAGGGATACAGGAGAGATAAAAGGGATACACGAGAGATAAAAGGGATACACGAGAGATAAAAGGGATACACGAGAGATAAAAGGGATACACGAGAGATAAAAGGGATACACGAGAGATAAAAGGGATACAGGAGAGATAAAAGGGATACAGGAGAAATAAAAGGGATACACGAGAGATAAAAGGGATACACGAGAGATAAAAGGGATACACGAGAGATAAAAGGGATACAGGAGAGTAAAAGGGATACAGGAGAGTAAAAGGGATACAGGAGAGATAAAAGGGATACAGGAGAGATAAAAGGGATACAGGAGAGATAAAAGGGATACACGAGAGATAAAAGGGATACACGAGAGATAAAAGGGATACACGAGAGATAAAAGGGATACAGGAGAGATAAAAGGGATACACGAGAGATAAAAGGGATACACGAGAGATAAAAGGGATACAGGAGAGATAAAAGGGATACAGGAGAGATAAAAGGGATACAGGAGAGATAAAAGGGATACACGAGAGATAAAAGGGATACAGGAGAGATAAAAGGGATACAGGAGAGTAAAAGGGATACAGGAGAGATAAAAGGGATACAGGAGAGATAAAAGGGATACAGGAGAGATAAAAGGGATACAGGAGAGATAAAAGGGATACAGGAGAGATAAAAGGGATGCAGGAGAGATAAAAGGGATACAGGAGAGATAAAAGGGATACAGGAGAGATAAAAGGGATACACGAGAGATAAAAGAGATACAGGAGAGATAAAAGAGATACAGGAGAGATAAAAGGGATACAGGAGAGATAAAAGGGATACACGAGAGATAAAAGGGATACAGGAGAGATAAAAGGGATACAGGAGATAAAAGGGATACAGGAGAGATAAAAGGGATACAGGAGAGATAAAAGGGATACAGGAGAGATAAAAGGGATACAGGAGAGATAATAGGGATACAGGAGAGATAAAAGGGATACAGGAGAGATAAAAGGGATACAGGAGAGATAAAAGGGATACAGGAGAGATAAAAGGGATACACGAGAGATAAAAGGGATACACGAGAGATAAAAGGGATACACGAGAGATAAAAGGGATACACGAGAGATAAAAGGGATACAGGGGAGGGAACCGCGATGGTGGCAAGTCTGAAAATTTCGGCCTCAGAATTGTAAATGACCTCTCAATATAAATGTCCGTTATGTAGTTTGCTGTCCGCTAGTTTGTTGTACTTCATGATTGTCTATTGATCTGGCAGGGGGGTTCGGGGGGAGCACGCCCCCAGATACATCATTTATACCTCTGACTGAATATTCGACACCGAATTTTCCGCTCGAATCTCATTTTGAACAAATGTCAAAACATGTCAAAATTACTAATGTTACATATCATTCACAACGGTTAATGATGTTATCCGCTTTTAATAAATACACTACATTTTAGTACCTACTCATAATTTCAACTTTTTCTATTATTGTTCTCTAAAAAAATCATAAAATGAGACCGAGTTTTCATAGAACCAAATGCAATATATGACAGTTAAATAGCTACGAAAAATTCGAATAATAGATGTCAATATTATCGGACATTACATGCATACCTAAACAGAAAATATGGCAACTATATTGTAACATCACGAATATTTAACTAACAACTTTAAAATAAATTATTGAGTAAGCTATAACTAATAGGGAAATTTTTCACAGAGAATTATTCACAGATGTGGACAATACTTTTTTGTCAATTAAGAAAACCGGTAGTAAAATTTTTAAGTAGATTCCGATTTTTTTTTTTTTTTTTGCACCTAGCTATTAAGTTTCCGATAGGTCACAGTGAGTAAATATTCTAATTATATTTTCCCGAGACAAACAAATAGGTTAAGTCAAGTCAGCATACTAGCTAAATTATTAGCACTAAATTAACTAGGTAGGTACACATAGTAACTAATTAGAAACAACCAAACAGAACAATGGATACACAAAAACAACAACTGTTATTTGGTTGACCAATAGAAATGTAACTTTTAAGGGGGTTTGCCACATTATCGTGTAGCGCTGTCGTGAATACTGATATTTCTCGGGGTTTTTATTTTAAAATGTAGATGAAACTGTAAAAAGTAACCGCAACGAAACACTAAATGAATAGAATAGATATAAATCATATAATACATATTAGTCCATGAACAAACTGCAAGTCTGTGACTAAGTACGTAGGGTAAGTTACGAATTATCGGTCGGTTCCACAATCCACATCGTCGATCATATAAGAAAAATTTAACATTTTACTTCGTTATTTTAATTGGTATCCATGATACTTACAGGTATCATAGATTCTAATTAAAATGGTTAATTAAATATTTTTTTATCTCTAATATAATCGAAAATGTAGAACTGACCAATAATTCGTAAGTTACCCTAATTAGTAGAGTTTAATTAAATTAGGTAGCCATACCCAAGCTAGATCATCATTAACATTCAGTGTTCGTACTTACTTGCATATTAGTATACAAATAATATATTAACTTACCAACCAAACATAATAATTAGGCAATTTGCAGAGTTAAAATTTAAGGGTGAATGCTTAAAATTTTCTTAGGTAGGTAACTAGCTACCTAGTGAACTATTTAGGTACAAAATAATTTTGTAAAATTAGGAAACCTTAGGTACCTAGCGCTTTTAAGAAATAGGCCTAAGTTTAGAGACTGATAAAACTAAAAGCATTAAACGCAATAAATAGTAACTACTGGTTAGTCATAAGTTATCTCCTACTTAGTATATTTATTATACATAGTAACATAGGTAACTACAAAATAAATACTTATATAAAATAGGCCTATTACTTATTAAGAATTTTCAGGAACTGACTGAATAAAAATAGCAGCCTACAGGCTACAGTTCAATCCATTGTCACTATATCATAAATCAGACAATCCACATGTTTCTATTCACAAGTGTTAATATTATCACTCTCTGAAGCACTGACAGAGGCACCTCACATCTTCCTACTGTGAAGGTCAGCTAACAACTGTTGATATCTCCCCTCTTTCTAAATCATCTCCCCTCTTTCTAATTGTTTGATGGCCCAGGCAACTTAGAGGGGATGCGTTCATGATAATAAATTATTTTTTATGATTATTTCAATGGAATTGAATAGGATGAATACGGTATACCGAATAATTATCGGAGAATTGTGTGTGACCAGGATACAGTAATTGTAACTAGTCAAGGTTCATAGACTATAGTCTATGAACCGAAACTAGGTTCTCTGAAATTATAAAAGTATATTTTATTCAAATATTTAATTCCTATGACTAATTATCATGTAGGGAGAATTGTTTTGATAGCACTTTAATAAAGAAAATATTAATCAACTTTTAAAATTGTCTGAAGACTTGGTGGATGCAGTTCATAGTGACACTTTGAAGATGCCGTATTATTTATATTCGTCTAACCTGTTATCATAGTAAATAGTATTTATTTATTATGCTTGTTATAGTCTATGAACCTTGGTATCTAGTGTGTGACCGTCCGATAATTAGCAATTTACCCTATCTGGATTCCGTTACTGATCTGAATAATCATAATAAAAAAGTTATTGCAGACTTACCTATTACATAATTTACATTATTCAATGTTAAATATTAATTTTATATTTTTATATTGAATTTTTACTTTTAAATAACGTTTGGAAGTTATACCTATTTTGAATCATCAAATGACTTTTTTTATTTTATGTAGTGTTTATCTTGCTACTTAATTTCTTTCTCATTAATTTCTATATCAATAAATAAATCCCATAACTGCTAAGTAACCTAATATTCTTAAACTTTAACTAGTTTTATTTAGCTACTCAACTTTTTTTAACTTTATCTAGGCCTACATCTAATTAATATCTTGATTTGCACGTTGATATCAAAAAATTTCCACTCACGATTACTCAAGTACTTAATTTTATCAACTCAAGAAGTTTTGTAAACGATGAACTTTATAGCCTTTCAATATAATTTACAACCTTAATTAAAAAGAGACTGCAATTTGAAAGTTCAGTAAACATATTAAGATATTTTCATCTTTTCTATTTAATGAGTTTTAACAACCTTGGATTCATAGTGAATTTCAAATAAAGGATATTGAAGGAGACGAGAAAATGTTTACTTCAGTAAACACAATCCTACTGCCATTTTTCTAATGTTTATAATAAAAGACTAGTGTTTTGTAACCATTTAATTGCACCGCATTACTATATAACAATATTTGACAGCATAAAGCATGTGAAGAGAAGGAAAAAGACATCATATAGCTAGAGAAAGAGTTCCTTTGTTTAAAGGACCGTACACACGCAGGTTTTTTTTTAAGTCTTTCCACCACACTTTTTGCTAAGCTCCTCCTACTTTTTCCACGAGAATATAAGAAAAAATATATCACTATTATTTATTTCAGTTGGTATCATGGATACCAACTGAAATAAATAATAATTATATCGTTTTTTCTTATATTCTTGTGGAAAAGTAGGAGGAGCTTAGCAAAAAGTCGGGTGGATAGACTTAAAAAACCCTGCGTGTGTACGGCCCTTTAGACTAAAATTCAAGATACTTTCTATAAATGAACAGCAAAATTGAAAAGGTAAGCTACAGTTGTGAATACTATTTAATTAGCATAAATTTAAATAAAAATATCTGATGAAACTAGAAGAGCAAATTCAGATTTTCTTTTTATAAAACTGACAAGGTTTCATAACAGAGCGGCTAATTAAAGATTTGAATGAATATAAATTACTGTAGATAGATACTATATAGTGAATTAGATTAAGACTGTCTAAAGTTCTACTTCTTCTTTCCCTTCTTCTTGGGCATGTTTCGACGAGGCCCTTGAGGTTCACTGGGCTGTGGTACCGAGGAACCTTTGTACTTATTGGGGTTCTTCGTGATGTCACTGTAAAGGAGGAATGGGTTAAAATAATCATATCATCGACTTATTATTCATATTTTGATGTTTGTATCAAATATAATAATACAATACAGTAGAACTACTCTAATGAAATACTTAGCTATAGTGGATGTACAATCCTGAGTAATGAGCTACCGTGTATAGTGAACAATTTTTGTCCAGTCTGCTATAAAATAGCCATCAGTTTTAGAAAACTGATGGCTATTCATGGCAGACTAAAGGAAATTTGTACACTATACAGGGTTGTACATTACTCAGGACACTAATGTACTGCAAAATAAATTTAAAATTGAAATCTTTTAGGAATTTTATTTATGACAGAACGATAAAAATTCTTCCTTTCTGCAAACAATGATGAACCAATAACGAATGTGAAAAGATTTCTTCAATTTAGATTTTATAGTTCCTTCAAATCAAATAATTAATACTATAATTACTTAGCACTACAGCAGCAGCACGATTACTTTTTCTAATCTCATTTTTTTAGAAATATTGATTAGTTTGATCACTCACTATTTATCGGCAGCATCTCCTGTACCACCCTGAGTGCCTTTACCCACATCCCTGTCCTTCCTCCAGTTCTTCCTCTTGCCTCCCCCCGCCTTGCGCTGCCACCGGGGTAACCACCGGTCAGGGTCAGGCACAACCCCCTGTACATAACTCTTAGGCAACACAGTCTTGCGCTTCTTCTTCTTGCGGGGATTGGCGCGAACTGCAGCAGCGTCAGTCCTGAAAATAAGAGATTAAGTAGAGAAAAATATAGAAGAATGAATAGTGGTGTAAATATACGTAAAACTTATTTAAAAGAAAAGCACATAAAAAGATCGTAACTCTCTAAATTCTAAAGGGTTATGATTTTTCTTTCAGCTTCCCTCTATTTCATTGTGTAAAGGGCCGTACACACGCAGGCTTTTTTAAGTCTTTCCACCAGACTTTTTGCTAAGCTCCTCCTACTTTTTCTACGAGAATATATGAAAAAAAAAAACGATATAATTGTTATTTATATTAGGTGGTATCCATGATACCTGCTGTAGGTATTAATTGGTATCCATGATACCTGCTGGTATCATGGATACCAACTAATGTAAATAATTATATAGTTTTTTTCTTATATTCTCGTGGAAAAAGTAAGAGGAGCTTAGCAAAAAGACTGGTGGAAAGACTTAAAAACCCTGCGTGTGTACGGCCCTTAAGTTCTAGAGAATAGATAATCCTCACTTCGTAGGCAAGTCCTTAGCAGCACTCTTCATGAAGTACTTAGGTCCTAGAGAAGCCTCTAGCGCCTCCACATCCAGGTCACTGGTGTCCAGGTCTGGCAGAGTGCGGGACAACTCAAGAGCTTTCGATTTGTCAAACTGAAAGAGGGAAAGGTAATGGAATAAACCTTTTGCTGTTAAAACTGGAGACATTAAACTATACATCTATATAGCCTATTAGTGATATTAACCTATAGAACTTATTTGATATGATCTTAATACTAATTATCTACTAAGTATCTAAACACATTGCCGAAATATTCATTTGCTACCATTATTAATTAATCATTATTAAACAATGCTGAAATATGATTTACAGTATTTACTGAATACAACTCTGATATCATCTTACAACGAAAATATAAATTATGAAAATTTTATTAACAAATAGCTAGCAAAGTTATATTAACATCTTAAAAATTATCCGACAAACCAATGAAAGATTATTTTAATATGAAAATGAACTGTCCTATATCTTCTTTCTTCTATAGTAGCTATATGAAGATTTATATGAATAAATATTTTGTTTCTATTTTCTTCTAAACCAATTCGACTAGGTAGCTATACACAATATAATTTTTTTCCAAATTTGGACTAAAAACTTAAATAGAAACTCCTAATTCAAGAAAATCATACGGTAGCTACAAACAAAAACAATAATGTTCAATTTTTGCCAGCAATAATTTAAATCAAAATAGAGTTTGTTTTTTCTTACCTGCGAATAGGCATCAATGAGACTGGCTAAGCAAGCACTGCCCATTTCAGGGTTGGAGATCCTGAGCTGTTCCAAAGCATTGGCGGCTGCCTCGGGACAACCTTCCTTCATTTGAAGGTCTGAAGCGCGACGAAGAAGGTGCTCCAAAGCACTCAAGTCACTGGACTGTTAAAACAAAAGAAATCATATCAGTTACCTATATAATTAAACACTAAAAATTAGGAAGGTGCAAGATTATAGATATGATACCCTATATCAAATTATTAGATCAATGATGTAGCTAGTTACAACTCTTTTGGGTAAGTTTTACTGACATATTTCTTAAAACAAAGTGAAAAATAATTTTAAAAGAAGATTCTCAAGACTTCATCAGGAACAAGTATTACCGAGGATGTTTTCTGTATTTGAAAGCTGTTAGTATTATTTGAGTAGTTTTCAGAAAATACAGAAAACACTCTTTGTAATACTTGTTCCTGATGAAGTCCTTGAGAATCTTTTTCTAAAATTACTTTGCACTTGTGAATTGGTTTTTACTGATTAGCACACTTGTTTTCCTATTAATTAGTATTTCACCTTATTCTTTGCGTGGTATTTCACTGCATCATCCAGGAGTTTAGTGACGGCAGTTTTTTGTTTCTTGTTGTTGAGGAGAGTGACGAGTGCCCCTACAATGCCAGGCCTGTACTGCTCACTGGGAGGAAGCGAGGACAGCTCTATGATGGCATTGCTAACGTCACTCTGAGAGAAAAGGAAGAATAACAACACAAATAGTATTGTAGCAACACGAAATGATAGTAGAAACACAGTACAAACACGAATATGATATTAGAAAAAAAGATACATATAGCTACATCAAAAAATATATGAGGATATTCAAATAGAAAAAAAAACATAGAAAGAATATTTTAATTTTTGTTTTGTTAAGTGACTCTTATGCAAAAATTATTTTTTCTTGTTTTTTTCATCTAGCCATTTATAACTATTCTCAGTCCTCACCTTCATGAGTCTGAGTTGAGTAGCTGCAAGGGTCACCACCCTCATGTCCTCAGGATGATCACTCCCCCACTGGTGCAGTCTCTCCATCGCCTCCGCCATCTTGCCACTCTTAGCCTGACTGGAGGAGAGCACCAGGAGGGCACCAAGTCGCACTGGGGCACAGCTGGAGGAGGAGGAGATAAGTCGGGAGCAGTCCTCCAGCAGGGAAGAGTCTTCCTGTAATGGTTATAAATATGTCAATTCTACAATAATAAGTTCAGGTTGGTAATAGATGAATGAACATTAAATAGCTATGCACTGTTTAATAACATTGGCCATTTATTAAATATAGTAATAAAAAGATATTCTAACGAGGTCATTGACGAACATAGTTATTTATTTAAGTAGAGGTTTAACGTCTGTTTCAGAACCAAAGGCCATAAAGCTAACTCCAAAAGGAAATTTAGTAGTTACAAGGGACTGGAAGAAAAAGTCAGAATGAAAGGAATGTGGTTCCATGAACAAAGTTACCAACCACCATCACTGACAAGCTCAGAAAAGCTACTCCGTGAAAGCAGACACAAGCACCAGTGACTGAACTCACGGATGGAAGAGGAAAATGATGAAGTGATAGTAAGTTAAGTGTACGATCCTACCTAACACAAAATCTAAGACCTCGTAGTTGAAGAGTATACCCCTAGTGCTATCCTCTAAAACTGAAAGTAGCGTTAAAAAAATGATAAACATGATAAAAATGAGAAGTACATGATCAAATAGCAGAAAATTAAAAGACAATACATTCACATTAGCTACTGCTTTATTAAATAAGTGCAATATGAGATCATAGTTATTATTTAGCAATACAAAATCATATTATTTAGATTTGATCATTTGATTTTACACGAGATTTTTCTAATAAAATAACCAGAAAATATAATATTGTTAGATTATTTCTAAAGCTGTAATATATTCATAGTCTAGTCAATAAAAGCAGACTTAGCTACTTGAAGGGACCTTTAACTAAATCCAGGAAACCTTAACTAAGTGAAGTCAACTCTTACCTGTAGACTCTGTTGTGACTGGTATGCGAGGATGCAGTTATTCAGAGTCATCTGGTCAATGTGACGAGAAGTGAGTTTGTGAACCAAATCTGGTGTCTGAAAATAGAGGAATGAAATGTGTTGAATAAGAAGAGAGTTAATGATAGATCAAAAAAAGTATGATAATGAACTGCAGAATGATTCATTCAGACAATAGATTCTAGAGTTCAAATAAATAGATTTAAATTTTCACTGAGAATGAAACCTCAGGTTACCTGTTAAGATATCAGATAGAATGAAATATAAAAAAACTAAATACTATCTGTTTTACCTGAGAGGCTTTCATTCTCTTCCTTATCTCCAATACACTGCCATCTCTCTGGCCTGCAGAGGCTATGTTGTTGTGGAGTATAGCCACCAGGGCGGGGTCTGAGAGTTTGTACTGCAGTACTGAGTTGTACACCTTTAGTGCCTCCTTCTCATTGCCAAGCTGCTGCAGAGTGTAGGCCTGCTGAACTCTAAGGGAGAAAGAAACACAGTGAGTTTAAGGGTAAAGTTAGAGACATTTAGGTATTCATTTATTTGAAGGTAGAAAGCTAGAGATTTTTGATGATTTTAAAAATGAAATTACTGTTCTATTTTTTCATCTCCAAGTCAATTGTATTTGAAATAAGTTTGATTACTGTTCATTAATATTTATAATTTTGAATGAATATACTGCTGAATGGTAGATACGATCTAAGTAAATTGAAAAATTCATCCATCTAAAAAGCTCCACAGTTTTTGACACTAAATTATAATATTAGTTTATATTATAGTTTAACACATTACTCCTCACTTTATGATGGCAGTCTCTTGCTGTATTTCCTCTTCCTCGGCACCCTCCTCTTCTAGCATCTCTTCACACTTTGTGATGCTGGTGCTTAGCCTCTTCTCACCCTCAACAAGATCACCAGCAGCTAGGGCAGCACAAGCACTGTTGTACCATTGCTCGTAAGAGTCTGAGCTCTTGGGTGCACCTGGTGCTTTGCACTGAAAACAACAACAGCTTGAAAACAACGACTAGATAAAACAACAACAAGTGAAAGGGATTTAAAAAACACACAACCAGTCATTATTGAAAGCTTTAACTTCTTCTCTTTAACATTTTTAAAATATCTTCTTATTAAAACCTGTCTGCACAAATTGGTTATATTTTGTTTAATCAATCCATTAAAATGATTTCAATTGCACAACAGTGTTTTCGATTAAGTAATAACAATGCATGCAACCTGAAGTTAGTTATTTGAAGAATGATGACCAAAGTGAAACATACAGAAGAGACTTCATAAAGCCTATCAATTAGCTGATACTTTGACTAACTCTCAAAAATAAAATTTGAGAGTAAAAAATAACAAGCAATGATATAGCTAGTTAGTAGATGGTATGTTATAATAATATTGTTCCGTTCTTAACACATAATTAGGTAGCTGCAACAATTAACTAAACAATTTAATTATTTTCTTAAAACATTTACTGGAATCACAATAGTAAGTTGGCAATTGTTTTTCCATTGTACAAATGGTTTCATTATCCGACTATTATATAATTAATAGTAATATGACAGAATCCAACCAGAAATTCTTTTTTATACAAATGACAAAGTGATTAAAAGAAGAACACAAGAACTTCAGGAACAAAATTTACTGAATATTAATATCATGGTATTATGTACCGTCAGAGAACAGTGTATCTGTAGCTAATGATATTTACAATGTTTACTGATTTCACATTTTTAAAAAGAAAAGTCAGTAATTGTAATGCTTCTAGATATTTTAATGTTGGTCTGAGTACACAGCAAAAAATTTGCAAGATTTGAAAATAATATGATATTAGCAAACTGTCACTTGTGAAATTAGTATCATGCAGAAACTCATTTCTCCGATATTATCTATTAAACATAGAGTACAATAAGTTGTCAGAAAAGTTCTCAGAACTTATACAACGGCTTGAAAACTAATCAACTCAAATTTTGGCTATATTTTGTGTTTCTGTATTATTAATTATTGTAGAAACTGTCATGATTTTTTTCCAATAAAGAATAATAATAATAATATTACTATTAACTAACTTTTCCTTGCAGAGTCCTATAGACTTGCACTGCAGCCATGTTGCTAGACCTTTCAATATCAAACTCATCATCAGTGGAGCGCAGCAGCTCCTTGTAGGAACTGTAACATTCTTCATACCTGAAATTAATATAACACACATTAAAATGGGCAATTCTGACGAAATGTAGCAGAAACATATCCATTTTTACTTCAGACAATACACTTTTGATGTAAAATCCATAATTTAATAACTAGCTTGCTATCTATCACATAACATGAAGTTGATAAATCTATTTAGAAATTAACTAGATCGTTTTTGAATTAGATACTGTATTGTAAATAAAACTATTTTAGCCTGAATTGAACTATTTGATAGTGTATATAGCTATGTTTCTTAATAGTGAGACTCACATATACAGAATATGAACAAAATTTTCTTCCTTTATTTAAAAATAATAAAAATATCTAATAAAAAAGCTGTAAAAAATAGACATTGCCAATGAATAAAAATTATCTAACGACAAAGAAAAAAAAGAAAACTTCTATTCATTTTCTTTTAACCAAATTAACATGAGGGTTTAAATACTGAACTGTTCAAGTCTGTAGAGTATCTGAGACATTAATTCCCTCCCCTTCTCCGTGTTCTTGACAGGGGAGTTACTCAACACCTCCATGGCACCTTCTACATCATTCAGACGGTACTTGCAGTAAGCCAACTCATACTGCATGTCTCTGTAGGGAAAGAAAGGGGAGAAACTTGTTAGAAAATCATTTTAACTGTGAGAAAAGTCACTATTGTCCTAGTCTAGTTGAAATATAATTAATATTTAGAACTTGGAGCAATGTAGCTATAATTGTATAGTTACACTATCACCATTGATTGGTTTTGGGCTTTTGTATAATAAAACTTGATTGTGCTAGCTATTCCATGATGCACATATTGATTGATCTTTTGAACGAAATTTCTTTGATACATAAACTAACATATATTTATTATATAGCCTAATAATAAAAAATAGCTAATCGAATTCAGATTAAGATATTTTGATTATAATATCTTCAAGAGTATATGTTAGTTAAACTCACTTTGCATTGGGAGCTCTGGTGATATTGTTAGCTGCCTCTTTGAACTGATCTGTCTGCATGAGAGCCACAACTTTCACTAGCCATGCCTCCGACTGTTTGGCATCATCACTTATGACTGCAAAAGAGTGACATCAAATTAGATAAACACAGTTCACTGAATGGAATGTGGATTCTAAAAAATGTTACAAAAATGCGTTAGACTTGAACAAATTTGAATTATTTACAAAATAGCTGTAAAAGTAACCATATTGATTATGTTAAATAAGCTTGCTAGTTACACAGTTTTGATGTAGAAAATAATGAACTGTTCAATAACAAATACTGAAAAATAAAAAATGAAGTTCACTATTACAATTAAATCAGAGTTAGCTATATTTTAATCACTATTTAGATACCAAATTTATAGCTAGCTTAGCCTATCTACTGATCAGACTCTATTAATTGCTTTAAGATTTAGCTACTTATCTGGACAAAAAATATAATCTTAAAAATATTGAAAAATTTACGAAAATTCTTCTAGCATATTGCTATATACTCTTCATGTCATTGCCTAAGTGAGTTCAAATATGGAAGAAAATTTATCATTCACAAAAATAGTTAGAAATTGAACAATTAAATACTTTTCAGTATTCTGCATTGGATAACAAGAACCTGGAATTGAGTATTTATAAAAATATTCTCTTACTTTTGTTTGCAGTTTTAATGATTTTGTTGTAGCTGGTCCCTTCGATCAGCTTCTTCAGTTCTCCATACGCCGTAGCAATTCTTGCAGCTTTCACATTCTGAGACATGATTGATTAAACTTATGCATGCACTTGCATAAATTTGAGTTATTTATTTTAATTTTTTACTGAAAATCTGTTCTAAAACTGTATAAAAATTAGAATTAGCAAGTAGGTGTAAGATACATAAATATTTCATAGCATATTAGCAAGTGTTACATCATTCATAGCATATTAGCTAGTGTCAGACTGGTGACTTTCCTGCCACACTTAGAAACATGGATAGTCCCCAGTCTGCAAAAGATGGGTGAAGTTGTGAAGTTTATCCAGCAACTGTTGAAGCCTTAATATTGGCCACCTGAATTCAGTAAATTGTCTGGCAACAATTTTGCAATTATTTCCCATGTTTATACGTAAAAATTGAAGAGTAATTTGAGATTATTAGCCATATTGGAGAGAAATGTGAAAATCTTTGCAGACAAATTACCCCAAAATTTAAATATCTGGAGACTGATCGTACATGCTTTGCAGACTGGGATAGTCCCAGTCTGCAGAATATGGCAGATAGCTATTTATGATATTCTCTCCGAACACTTCTGAATTAATCCCTATTGTTATTTACATTAATTTTGCTACAAACAGAATAAGAGATCTCTACAAACACTTTAGGATCTTTACCAGTTTCTGCAGACAGTTGTATTTGGTGCACAAAATCCCACCGATGTCAAAAAGCTGAAAAAATCAAACAACAATTTCCAATAATTTCGCTGATCCACCAACATTTTCCCAAATTATACACAGAAAATTTATGGTAACAGGAATAAATAGCTATAATTCAACTGACTTTTCTAGAATATTATTTTCAAAGGGGAAAAATTCCACCAACATGTCTGTGGAATTTACCATGAAATACTCAAATACAGACTGGCATGGACGTGCTTTGCAGACTGGTGTGGATCGGACTGTATTTCATGGTAAATTCCACCGAAATGTCGGTGGAATTATTCTATCTTAGCCACTCTGCAAGACTGCATAATGTGACTCTTGCCCCATAGAAATTTCAATTTGAGGGAAAGTTACTCTCTGTCACTGACTCTCAGCATCAGATTCAGAATCTCCCGCAGCAAAAGTACAAGTCTGCAGAAACTGGTTAATTTGTTAAGTATTCGTAGAGATCTCTTATTCTGTTTTTAGCAAAATAATTTACCTAATTATAGGAATTAATTCAGAAGTGTTTGTAGCCAAACTTGTTGGACGATACATCATCCCATTGACTACTGCTGACTATTCAATTGTCTGCCATTACTTCTATTGTGTCGTTCGTTTGTACAGTCATCATCGATATCGTGCTATTGTCTCTGCTGTATCTTTACAGTGATAAAGTATTTACAGTGTCATGTTTTCCTGTGTCCCATTTTGCCTGCCTGCTTACTGATCTTGTCTTGCCTACTGATGATCTACTCCTGCCTACTGATCTTTTTTTATCTACTGGTGATCTACTCTTGCCTACTGGTGATCTACTCTTGCCTACTGGTGATCTACTCTTGCCTACTGGTGATCTACTCTTGCCTACTGGTGATCTACTCTTGCCTACTGGTGATCTACTCTTGCCTACTGATCTTGTTTTATCTACTGGTGATCTACTCTTGCCTACTGGTGATCTACTCTTGCCTACTGGTGATCTACTCTTGCCTACTGGTGATCTACTCTTGCCTACTGGTGATCTACTCTTGCCTACTGGTGATCTACTCTTGCCTACTGGTGATCTACTCTTGCCTACTGGTGATCTACTCTTGCCTACTGGTGATCTACTCTTGCCTACTGGTGATCTACTCTTGCCTACTGGTGATCTACTCTTGCCTACTGGTGATCTACTCTTGCCTACTGGTGATCTACTCTTGCCCACTGGTGATCTACTCTTGCCCACTGGTGATCTACTCTTGCCCACTGGTGATCTACTCTTGCCCACTGGTGATCTACTCTTGCCCACTGGTGATCTACTCTTGGCCACTGGTGATCTACTCTTGGCCACTGATGATCTGTTCTTGCCCACTGATGATCTGTTCTTGCCCACTGATGATCTGTTCTTGCCCACTGATGATCTGTTCTTGCCCACTGATGATCTGTTCTTGCCCACTGATGATCTGTTCTTGCCCACTGATGATCTGTTCTTGCCCACTGATGATCTGTTCTTGCCCACTGATGATCTGTTCTTGCCCACTGATGATCTGTTCTTGCCCACTGATGATCTGTTCTTGCCCACTGATGATCTACTTTTGCCTAATGATGATCTACTTTTGCCTAATGATGATCTGTTCTTGCCCACTGATGATCTGTTCTTGCCCACTGATGATCTACTCAAGCCTACTAATCTGCTTTTATTTGATAATTTTATCTTATTTGTATCCAGATGTCGTTTTCTAATATTTCTTGTGCGCACATATATTTTGTGTAATATATATTATTAATAAGAAGTGTTGCTTGGTATTTTTTTCTAAATGGCGTAATATTAAAATTTTTAAATACATTTTGTGTGCGTCATATGTGTGCTTGAAATATTCGTATGTGTATAAATGTAGTTTTTTTGTGCTCATGTGCACGTTTGTAATTTGTAATTTGGATACAAATGCGATATGTTGATTATTTACAATTTCTTTGATGATTAATCAGGATATTCTTGACAATATTGACATTGAACTGAATCACTTCAATGAACAGCATGTTAAGGATACAATGGGTTCAAGTAGTGACTACTATATGAGAGACTCAATTAATAGCTCATTTTTCAGTATCTGAGGCTGATTTCTCGTTGATTCATTTCAATATTAGGTCTCTGTTACCAAAAATAGATGAACTTCAATCCGAGTTGAGAGCTCTTGACTGTAAATTTGATTTGCTGTGATTCAATGAGTGTTGTCTGAATGAGCAAAATAAAGATGTTGTTCATTTTAATAATTATACTAATTTTCATAATTTGAGAACAGGATAGGCGAGAGATAGATCCAGGTGCAAGTTGTTGACCAATATATCTGTATGTTTTTCTTATATTGAGTCATTGTTTCTGGAGCTTTCTATTGAAAATAGTTTCTTACTAGTTGGTCTCATTTATAGACCACCTAATGCAGACTATAATTCATTTGATGATAAATTACGTGGAATACTATCTCAATTGAGACTCACTAAGTACACAAGATTTATTGTGTGCGGTGACTTTAATCTGAATTTAATGAACTTCGATTTTAATGATGTAGATAATTTTCTGAACCTAATGTATAGTCATTCACTAATTCCTCTAATCAGCAAGCCCACAAGAATCAAGAATCATACCGCAACTTTACTAGACAACATATTTACTTCCTGCGCTCCAGATTGTACATCAGATAGTTTAATCAGTGATTTATCACATCATTTACCGATATTTCTATATTTAAAAATGTTTTTAACTTGTTTACGAATAATTCTGGTTCAGTAAGTTTTAGCTACAGGGTGATTAATGATACAACTGTGAACCAGATGTGCGAGGCACTTGCACATTTAAATTTTGAAACTGTTCTTAATAATAATGACGTGAACGAATCTATGGCCATTTTTGATCATGCTATTTATGAACTGTATAATAAATGAAGAGTTTGGTTCCAAAACGCGATAAACGCCACTTTTGAAAAAAATGAGTTTCCACCTAAATCAATATTGTATTTCGTCGGTATTGTGGATTTGAATTGTTTATGTTATTATAACCTCAATATGCTATGTGAATGATTGAAACAGAAAATAGTGGTTTTCATCTTTGTACTTTCTTGGTAAAGAAAACACATTTTAACTCAAATTGATCAAAATGGATTTATAGCGTTTTGGAACCAAACTCTTCAAATATTGCCCAATTAAAAATAAAACAGTTTCTCAACGTTCTCCTAAAAAGCCATGGATTTGTAATAAAATATCGATTGATGTCAATAAGCGTCAAAGACTTCATTTATTGTACCAACGTAATAATGTCTTTCATTTACTTACAAACGATTCTCTAACTATGTTACATCATCGATTAGAAGAGCTAAACGTGATTATTATGCCCATAAATTTTCTTAACTCAAAAATGACATTAGAAAAAGTTGGAGGTCAATTAATGATATTTTAGGTAAATCAAGTGTGAGTAATGCTTGTATTGATGAATTGAATGTTAATGACTCAGTGTGCACTAATCCTCAGATCATCGTAAATTTGCTGAATAACTATTTTTCAACTATTGGGTCTGAAATTAGTAGCTCTGTTGATGGTGGTGTTGGAGGTGCAGTGAACTATCTTGCTGGCCAATTTCTTAATTTATTCTATTATAGTCCAGTGAACTTCCACAATGTCAATAGTGTAATTCAATCTTTAAAGAACAAGTCTAATAATAAAGAGACTAAAATAAGCTACTAAATATCTCCTATTCTAGCATTCATCTTTAATCTTTCGATTTTTACAGGAACTTTCCCGAATTCACTTAAGATTGCCAGAGTAATTACCCTGCACAGAAAAGGTCCAAGGGATGTTTCATCTAATTATCGTCCTATCTCAATTTTACCCACTTACAGTAAAATAATCGAGAAGCTAATTTACAAACAGGTTTATAGATATTTGACTAAATTCTCTGTACTTTCTGACGATCAGTTTGGCTTTAGGTCTAAGAAATCTACATCTCATGCTCTGTTAAATTTTCTCCATAATTTGTATCCTTCTCTTGATCAAGGCAACTGTGTTTTCTCTATTTTTTTAGAGTTTTCCAATGCATTTGATTGTGTGGAAATAGGGATTTGGGCGTAGCAAATAACATGGGAACATAGGAATTAAATAGGACTTGGGCGCAGGATTAACCCAAAAATCCTGCTCTACTTTTCAGACTGGCGCAAACAATCCCTAATTTTCTCCTATATTTACATGAATTTTACTGAGAACAGAAGCCAAAATAGAGGATTTCTTGGAGAACACTTTACCAGTTCCTAGTCTGCATTTGCAAAGCATGCACAATCAGTCTCCAGATATTTAATTTTTGGGGTAATTTGTCTCCAAATAATTTTAAATTTCTCTCCAAAATGACCAAAAAACTGAAAATTCTCTCCACTAATTAAATGTAAACATAGGAATTAATTAGGAAATTATCGCCGGATAATTCAGGAGACTAATTTAAAGGCCTCTAGTCTATAGTCGCCGGATAAACTTCAGTGCTTCACAACTTCATGCATCTTTTACAGACTGGACCAGTTCCTGCAGTCTGGATATTTACATGTATTCTACTATTTTACCGAGAACAGAACTGAGAAGTCAAAATTTAGGATTTCTTGAGAAGTACAGTTTACCAGTCTCTGCAGTCTGGCTTTAAAGAAGAAATTTGACTTCCTAGTGAAAATTTTACACTTTAAAATAATTTAATCCCTATATATATGTCACGCGCATTTGAGTGATCTGCAATATCGACCGATATTGCTGCACAATCTGTTGATCAATAGTTTGCGCAGCCATCGATCAATAGGGCAACCATCGATTGATTCCTGAGCATTCGAATGATATGATTTTTTTAGTTTGTACATCAAATTGGCACATTTTATAGCGTATATCAATCAATAGCGCAACCATCGATCAATTTCTGCGCGTTCGAATGATATGATTTTTTTAGTTTGTACATCAAATTGGCACATTTTATAGCGTATATCAATCGATAGCGCAACCATCGATCAATTTCTGCGTGTTGCCGCGTTCGAATGATACAGGTTTTCTTTGTTTATGCATATAATTAATTGTTTTGTTATTACTGGAAAAATACTTATAAATACTTTTTTATATTTAATAAGTCAACCATCAGTCGATTGTTGCGCGTTTGAATGATATGGATTTTGTTTAGTTTATGCATCTAATTGTTACATTTAATAGAATAACCATCAGTCGATTGTTGCACGTTTGAATGATATGGATTTTGTTGGTTAATGCATCTAATTTTAACATTTAATAGAGAAACCATCAGTCGATTGTTGTGCGTTTGAATGATATTGATTTTGTTAGTTTATGCATCTAATTGTTACATTTAATAGAGTAACCATTAGTCGATTGTTGAGAGTTTGAATGATATGGATTTTGTTAGTTCACGCATCTAATTTTTTCCCCTTTAAAAATAATATTCTGGCAAAGTTGGTGGATTTTTAGCTATTTATTCCTATGTTATCATTAATTTTCGGTGGATAAATTGGGAAAATGTTGGTGGATCAGCCAAATTAATGGAAATTTATGGTGGATTTTTTCAGCTTTTTGAAAAAGTCAGTGGGATTTTCTGCACCAAACACAGACTGGCAAGTTTAATAGAGCAACCATCAGTCGATTGTTGCGCGCTTGAATTATATGGATTTTGTTAGTATACGCATCTAATTTTTACATTTAATAGAGAAACCATCAGTCAATTGTTGCGCGTTTGAATGATATGGAATTTGTTAGTTTATGCATCTAATTTTTACATTTAATAGAGCAACCATCAGTCGATTGGATTTTCCTGTATCATTCAAACACGCAAAAATCGATCGATGGTTGCACTATCGATTGATATATGCGATCAAATGTGCCAATTTGATGTACAAACTAAAGAAAATCATATAATTCGAACTCGCAAAAATTGATCGATGGTTGCACAATCGATCGATCATTGATGGCTGCGCAAACTATTGATCAACAGATTGCGCAGCAAAATCGGTCGATATTGCAGATCACTCAAACGCACGTGACATCCAGGTTGTATTTGGTGCACAAAATTCCACTGACTTTTTGAAAAAGCTGAAAAAATCCACCATAAATTTCCAGTAATTTGGCTAATCCACCAAAATTTTACCCATTTATCCACCGAAAATTAATGGTAACATAGGAATAAATAGCTAAAAATCCACGGACTTTACCCAGTCTGGAGAATGTGTCTCTTCTCCCGTACCAGATAGTATTTGGTGGTAAATTCCAATGATATGTCGAGAGATATTCAATTTTTCTAATAATAAAATTCCTGCAATGTCGGAGGATATTTAGCTATTAATTCCTATATTACCATTAATTTTAGGAGGAGAAACTGGAAAAATGTTGGAGGACTAGACAAATTGATGAAAAATGTTGGCAGCTATTTCTCAGATTTTCGAAAAAGTCCGAGGAGTTCAGTGCATCAAATACAAACTGGCTACCGCAGAGATTTTATTTTGAGAGAGAGTTACTCTCAGCAGCAGATTCAGAATCTCCCGCAGCTAAATTAATGGTAACATAGGAATTAATTCAAAATCTCCATTCTCCCGCAGCTAAATTGATGGTAACATAGGAATTAATTCAAGATCTACCGCAGAAATCTCCAATTTCTACAATTCAATCAAAAACTTCCGCAGAGAGTCTTGGAAAAATGTTCCACATTCTGCAGACTGGGACTTTGCCAGAATATTATTTTAAAGGCAAAAAATTCCACCGACATGTCGGTGGAATTTACCACGAAATACAGACTGGCGTGACATATACATTAAGAGCAGAATAAGAGATCTCTACAAACACTTTACCAGTTTCTGCAGACTGGGTAGTCTGGATAGTGGTCTGTATTAGGTGCACAAAATTCCACTGACTTTTTGAAAAAGCTGAAAAAATCTACCATAAATTTCCAGTAATTTAGCTGATCCACCAACATTTTACCCATTTTTCCATCAAAAATTAATGGTAACATAGGAAATTAGTAATAAATAGATAAAAATCCACCGACTTTGCCAGAATATTATTTTTAATGGAAAAAAAATCCACTGACAAGTCAGTGGAAATTACCACGAAATACAGTCTGGGTTATAAGTTTATAACTTATAGGAGAGCATTTTGAGATTTTTAACTATTTTGGAGAGAAATTTGAAAGTCTTTGGAGAGAAATTGTCCCAAAAAGTAAATATCTAGAGACTCTCATACTAAATTGTGCATGCTTTGCAGACTAGCCTTCAATCAGCTTTTAGATATGTATCGATGAGCGATGACATTGACATGATAGATTAATACTTAATATATGGAAAAACCCGTAAAACAAAGAGAAATATTAACAGATTATTGATTAATTAGGTATACCTATATGATAGTTTGGGAGCTAGGATGCACTAGATATTGAGCAAGGCACTAGATATTGAGCAAGATATCACCTTACCAGATCAGGTTACAGGTTATTGGTCCCCCAGTATTGCTTTGATATCAGCACTGAATTTCCATTAAAATATCTTTATTAAAAGACTCTAAAATCAAAAAATCACAACATAAAATTCATAATTAACATTATATACAATATTTACACATTCATTCATCCATTCTCAATTTTCTTCTTCTCCACATACACTCCAAGTATCTTCTACACTCCCTTGCCCACACTAAACCACTTCCAAACAACTGATCTTTCACACTAACACCACTCATTCAAAATTCTCTTCTGACACACTCATACCACTCACACGCACACAAAAAGTGCTCCAAGCTCTCTACCACTCCTAAGTCACACGCAACACAATTAACATTTCCATTCACATATCTCTCTCTCCACTTTAGCCTCAGACTATTACTCCAACATCTATACAGCAAAACAGATCCCCAGTCATTCTCATACAATCCTTCATCTCTGATCTCACTCTTACATTCATTAAACAAACTAATTGTACTCTTTTGCATTCTCTCCTCATTCCACCTATCACTCTCCCGTGCATACACCTTTTTCTTTATACATTCATTACTCATATCATCCAATTCATTCACTCGCACTCCCACTCTCTCTCTATACACTTTCACAGTCTCTAACCATTTGCACTTGGTCCATTCACACATATCCTCATACATCATTTTCAACAATTCATTCTCACCATTCCTCACATGCTTCTCATAATTCAACTTCAACTTCATATCTCTTGCTCTCATACTTGAAGACCCCACCTCACCCTGGAGAGTCACCAGAGGTGCATATGATGGAGCCCCCAACACACACCTCCACACAGCATTCTCACATTTTTGCAGTCTCTCAATATCACTCACATTCCAACAAAACACACTACTTCCATACAACAAACTTGGCATCACCACACTCTTCCAATACGTCTTCCCAATCAGTACTCTGTTACACGACTTGTGTATAACAGAGTACGTCATGTTACTCATCCTTCTAGCTCTCATCATAACATTTTCTCTGTGCACTTTAAAAACATCCTTCCCACTTGACACTCTCACTCCTAAATACTTTACATCCTTCACTACATCCATTCCTCTTATACTTCTAACATCCATCTTCCTATTAAACACAAGCACATTACATTTACTCTTGTTCACAGTCATTCCTATCTCTGCAGTCTTACTCACAAGCACATCAATCATTCTTTCAACCTCTCTCACACTGTTCCCAAAAATCACACCATCATCCGCAAAGAACAAAGCTGGAACATACACATACTCATTCTTAAAACCTAAACAACTCCTTTGCAAACCACTAATTATCTCATTCACTGCCATTATAAATAACTGGGGTGAGCAAGTACACCCCTGCCAAATACCATTCCACACATCCATTCTTCCCATTTTCTCTCCATTCACACTAAACTCAGTACTATCATTCTCATACACTCTTGCAAACACATCAATCATTCTAGGATCACACTTACACCTTTTCATACATTCAATCAGACTTCCTCTCCTAATAATAATACTATCAAATGCCTTCACAAACACAGCAATCAATTCCTTCTTATCCCTCCTACACGATTCTATCACATAACTCAGCATAAATAAATTATCTTCTATCCTTCTCCCACTCGTGAAACCAATCTGCAACTCATTCATCAGCCCATTCACTCTCACATGCTTAATCAACTTCTCTTTCATTACACTCATAAAAATCTTATACTCAACATTCAACAAGGCAATTGGTCTCAAGTCTTTCACACTAGGTTTATTTATTTTCGAAATCATACAGGTCTTTGACACACTCCATTCACTCACAGGCTCACCACTATCTAACACACTATTAAAATACCTACACATTTCATCCATACATATTTACTCTCTAGCATCCACTTATACACTTCTGGTTCTATTCCAGTCTGCTTTCCAACTTTCATTCTCCCATGTTTTAATGTGTGGCAGGAAAGTCACCAGTTTAGTGAGAAAATGGATCCAGGTCGCCACATTTAAGATGCTTTAAAGGAGAAATTTCAGGGTTGGCAAGGTATGTTTCCCCATGTTTCCCCCAAAATGGGGGAAACATGGGGGAAACTGAAAAAAACATTTAGGGGAAACTGAAAAATTGGGGGAAACTGGGGGAAACCTAAATTAGCAATACTTATTACTTATCCAATGGCTTTACGATGTCAGTATGCTCTTTTACGATGTCTGTGTGCTCCTCTACAATGTCTGTGTGCTCCTCTACAATGTCTGTGTGCTCCTCTACAATGTCTGTGTGCTCCTCTACAATGTCTGTGTGCTCCTCTACAATGTCTGTGTGCTCCTCTACAATGTCTGTGTGCTCCTCTACAATGTCTGTGTGCTCCTCTACAATGTCTGTGTGCTCCTCTACAATGTCTGTGTGCTCCTCTACAATGTCTGTGTGCTCCTCTACAATGTCTGTGTGCTCCTCTACAATGTCTGTGTGCTCCTCTACAATGTCTGTGTGCTCCTCTACAATGTCTGTGTGCTCCTCTACAATGTCTGTGTGCTCCTCTACAATGTCTGTGTGCTCCTCTACAATGTCTGTGTGCTCCTCTACAATGTCTGTGTGCTCCTCTACAATGTCTGTGTGCTCCTCTACAATGTCTGTGTGCTCCTCTACAATGTCTGTGTGCTCCTCTACAATGTCTGTGTGCCCCTCTACAATGTCTGTGTGCCCCTCTACAATGTCTGTGTGCCCCTCTACAATGTCTGTGTGCCCCTCTACAATGTCTGTGTGCCCCTCTACAATGTCTGTGTGCCCCTCTACAATGTCTGTGTGCCCCTCTACAATGTCTGTGTGCCCCTCTACAATGTCTGTGTGCTCCTCTACAATGTCTGTGTGCTCCTCTACAATGTCTGTGTGCCCCTTTACAATGTCTGTGTGCCCCTTTACAATGTCTGTGTGCCCCTTTACAATGTCTGTGTGCCCCTTTACAATGTCTGTGTGCCCCTTTACAATGTCTGTGTGCCCCTTTACAATGTCTGTGTGCCCCTTTACAATGTCTGTGTGCCCCTTTACAATGTCTGTGTGCCCCTTTACAATGTCTGTGTGCCCCTTTACAATGTCTGTGTGCCCCTTTACAATGTCTGTGTGCCCCTTTACAATGTCTGTGTGCCCCTTTACAATGTCTGTGTGCCCCTTTACAATGTCTGTGTGCCCCTTTACAATGTCTGTGTGCCCCTTTACAATGTCTGTGTGCCCCTTTACAATGTCTGTGTGCCCCTTTACAATGTCTGTGTGCCCCTTTACAATGTCTGTGTGCCCCTTTACAATGTCTGTGTGCCCCTTTACAATGTCTGTGTGCCCCTTTACAATGTCTGTGTGCCCCTTTACAATGTCTGTGTGCCCCTTTACAATGTCTGTGTGCCCCTTTACAATGTCTGTGTGCCCCTTTACAATGTCTGTGTGCCCCTTTACAATGTCTGTGTGCCCCTTTACAATGTCTGTGTGCCCCTTTACAATGTCTGTGTGCCCCTTTACAATGTCTGTGTGCCCCTTTACAATGTCTGTGTGCCCCTTCACAATGTCTGTGTGCCCCTTCACAATGTCTGTGTACCCCTTCACAATGTCTGTGTACCCCTTCACAATGTCTGTGTACCCCTTCACAATGTATGTGTGCCCCTTCACAATGTCTGTGTGCCCCTTCACAATGTCTGTGTGTCCCTTCACAAAGTCTGTGTGCCCCTTCACAAAGTCTGTGTGCCCCTTCACAAAGTCTGTGTGCCCCTTCACAATGTCTGTGTGTTCCTTTGATTTATAATAACTTCTTGGTGAGAAACTGTGATAACTAAGGGATAATAATATCAAATATACTGATATTCAATATTTGTAATTTTTTTTATTGTTCACTGTAGATAAATATGACAAAACTAAACTTTTATATTTGGTACTACATGCTTCCTTTCGGTAAATCGTTCTAACATCTTTATATAGCCAATTATATAACTTGCAGTGGTAACTAACAAGCTCAATTACGACTTGTCACTGAGTATAGAGCACTCTGGTTCTCTGGAGTCTGAACTGGTTCCATAAAAATTACAATACCTTGTAACCTTAAAGTTAACATTGCACATGTCATGGGATGATGGGAATGAAATGATGATTACTACCTATATTAATCATCATTCATTATAGATATTTAAATAATATAATTTTGGCAATTATAATTTTTAATTGATGAATAAATTAATTAGAAGTAGTTATACCAATATATTATCATATTATGCATTTATTGATCATTAGACTCAATGATTCATTTGACATATAGCAACTGTAATACATGTTAATGGTCAATATGTAAACTTGAATTTATCATTAACAGACTACCAAGGTTTCCCCCAAGTTTCCCCTAGTTTCCCCCCAGTCTGCAGAATGCGTCTCTTCTCCCGCAGAGATTTTAATATGAGAGACAGTTACTCTCTGATTTTCAGTAGCAGTTTTAGAATCTCCCACAGCTAAATTAATGGTAACATAGGAATTAATTTAACATCTACCGCAGAGATCTCAAATTTCTAAAATTCAATCAAAAACTCCCGCAGAGAGTCTTGGAAAAATGTTCCATATTCTGCAGACTGGGATTCCCCAAGTTTCCCCTGGGGGAAACTAAAAAAACGGTTAAAAACCTCCTTGAGGTTTCCCCTAACCAACCCTAAGAAATTTGGCTTCCTAGTGAAGATTTTACACTTGGAAACATCCTTATACTTCATGCCTGATGCAGATGCATGTGTGTCTCTTGAGACTATTTTAGGAAAGATTTACTTGTTATTTACAGGTTTTCTAACTAATTTGACCACTCAAAAGTCGCCAATATACTGGCGACTTTGTCCATACTTTAAAACATGGTAATGACATTCCAGTCTGTATTTGGTGCACAAAATTCCACCGACTTTTTGAAAAAGCTGAGAAAAAGTGAAAAACCACCATAAATTTCCAGTAATTTTGCTGATCCACCAACATTTTACCCATTTTTCCACCGAAAATTAATGGTAACAAAGGAGTAAATAGCAAAAAATGAAAAATCCACCGACTTTGCCAGAATATTGTTTTCAATGGAGAAAAATTCCACCGACATGTCGGTGGAATTTACCACGAAATACAGACTGGATGACATTCTCTTTAACGCTTCGTCGCTTTCCTGAAATGAGTGAAATCCACACTGCGTGACTGCTCAGTGACGCTCACCACTACTTCATCCATCTTTCCCCTAATTAGTAATTACATCTTCCACTCTTCTCTTGTCATACAGTCACCTTGAGAAGTTGGGTCATACTATAATGCTCTATAAGATTCAAAGGCACATCCACTCTAATATCTACCCAGTCTGGAAAAATAGGTGCTTTCTGATGAACTAATCACTCTGTTGGAGTTTTACAGACTTCAAAAATTAATGGTAAATTGCTAAAAATTGCCAGTCTGCAGAAACTGGTAAAGTGTTCGTAGAGATCTCTTATTTTGTTCGTAGCAAAATTAATGTAAATATAGGGATTAATTCAAAATTGTTCGTAGCAAAATTAATGTAAATATAGGAATTAATTCAAAATTGTTCGGAGAGAATATCCCAAATATCTCACATACTCTGCAGACTGGAAAAATTGTATAATCTGCAGCATTTAGCATAGGTATAGAGTTCATCTGTTAGCCTAAGCAGTTTTCCAGACTGGATATCTACCATTCTAAACACTCCCCTACCAGGTTACCGCCTACCTGCTACCATCATTGGCATCCCAGTCTGCAGAATATGTGAGATATTTGGGATATTCTCTCCGAACAATTTTGAATTAATTCCTATATTTACATTAATTTTGCTACGAACAATTTTGAATTAATCCCTATATTTACATTAATTTAGCTACGAACAAAATAAGAGATCTCTACGAACACTTTACCAGTTTCTGCAGACTGGTTGGCATCATACCATGCTCCAAAAGATTCTCATACCTAGTCATACACCACATTTACCCTATCTTCATCTCTATAGTCACTCTGCACATACTGTTCTCTAGTCCTGTCATTCCATACCTCTATCACATCATTATCATGCATCTGGTAAATTTGTTTCCAAAAATTACACATCTTATTCTTCAAATCCTCCATCCACATTCATCTCATTCGGACATTCCCACTTTCATCATAAACTTTCACAACACCATTCTTTCTCACTCCTCTCCGTACACTAATATTGTGCCACATTTTCTTACCAGAGTCTCTATTGCCTCTTCCACCCACCCAGACATGTGCCTGATTAGGTACCTATTGAATATCGGAATTTTATGGACAGACTGATAATTGACACGTTTCCGCAAATATTCATCAACTTTATCTAAAAGCTGGATAAGTAGCGGTAGGACTATTTACCGCATAGCAGCAGGAGAATGCTGCTATGCGTAGAATGTTGGGTGCACCGAGGAATGTAGCAATAGAAGGGATGAGGGGGGACATAGGAATAGGCACAATGAAGAGTAGAGTGGCACGAGGAAGGCTACAGTACTATAGGAGAGTGGAACAGGGGAAGAATAAGTTGTTGGCCAGAGTGATGAGAAACGCACAGGTGAAGGGGAGTGAGTGGATGAAGGAGACGAGGAAGTATATGAGCTGGGCGGGGATTGATGAGGGGGAGTTAAAGGCAATGTCAAAGGAAGAAGTGAAGAGAAAAGTTGCGGAGGTGGTGCACGCGGAGTGGAGAGAGGAGGTTGAGCGGAAGAGCAGTCTGAGGCTGTACGGGAGGTTTAAGAGTAAGATGAAGGAGGAGGATCATGAGGGGGGAATGGCATCAAGGCTGTGGTTCGCGGCAAGGACGGGATGCTTGAGGTTGGAATGTAGAAGATGGGGTGGGGAGAGCGACAGGTGTAGGTTGTGTGGAGCAGACAGAGAGGATGAGGAGCATTTTATCTTGGAGTGTGGGGAGTTGGAGGGTGAAAGGGGGCAGGCGGTGGAGCTGCAGAGGCCGAGACAGGAGAGTGGAGACGAGGTGTTGGGGAGCTTTTTGTTTGGAGAAGGAGAAGGAGATGGGAGGGAGAAAAGAAGGGTGCTGCATGAGATGTGGAAGCGCAGAGAAAGAGAGATGAGAAGGAGAGACGGGGAGATGCCCCATTAGTTGACTCCCTGATGAGTCGGGGTGGAGAACTAATTGTGAGTACGGATTGAGATTGAGACAAGTAAGACGGACCTGATTACAAAGGAATCTGTACATTGGACACCTTGACCTTGACCTTGAATGGTAATGAATGGCACCTACCGATTACCGAATGGCATCGAAGGGTAGGACTATTTACCAAATGACAGCAAATGGAACTAAAGGTACCGAATGTAACCAAATGGTACTGAATAGAACCAGATGGTACCGAATGGAACCAAATGGTACCGAATGGAACCAAATAGTACCGAATGTTACCAAGTGGTACCGAATGTTACCAAGTGGTACCTTATGGTACCTTTCGGTTTTATTTAACCGAATGAGGAATATCGTTAATTAATTGTAAAGTTAAGCTAATCCTAACGAAATATTACATAATTAAATATGCTGGTTCCATTTAAATATTCTGGTTCCATTAAAACACATATTAGCAATTGTTTGATTTTACCCTCACCCTTTCTCCATCTCTTTACACTGTAATCCTACTCAAGACTTATAGACTACCCAAGGCTTGTAGACTATATAAACCTTGATCCTACCCGCCTCTATCCGGCTAAAAATAACTTCCATTCGGTAAATAGTCCTGGGACTATTTACCGAATGCCTGCTAATGGATGATGGGAAGGGATAATAACACCGAATCTACTGATATTCAGTAACTGTATTTTCTTGTATTGTTCGGTGCAGAGATAAATACTATAGATCTAAAACTATAGATATATTTGGTACTAGGCTACATGACTTATTTAGGTTAAAAACAAACATCCATTCGGTTCCATTTGGAAAATAGTCCTAGAACTATTTACCGAATGGCTCCAAATGGACGCTTATAATTTTAACCGAATGGTGCAGATAAGATTACTGCTCAAAGGGTAGGAGGTAAAATCAAACAATTGGCAATATGTATTTTAACGAGAGAAGTTTATTCAATTATGTAATGATACATGCATACTTTGTTCATATGAACAATGTTTATTAAAGAATTGTTTTATTATTACAAAGCTCCATCCAGTTAGGAATAGCTCATCTTTTAAAATAATTAACGATATTTTCACTGTGTTCATCGGTATTCCTCATTCAGTTAAAATAATTGCTTCCATTCGGTGCCATTCGGTAAAGAGTCCTACCCGGTATTCCTCATTCAGTTAAAATAATGGGGACTTCTCCTTAGTCCGACGCCCCATTAGTCCGACGCCCCAATAGTCCAACAGTTCCATCTTTCTGTGTTATTTTTATTGTTTGATTAAAATGAAAAATATGATTAAATAGGTATACTCAATTAATAACAAATCTAATTAATAAAATAATTTTTCCATTTTTTTCATTTTTTAAATTTTATATTACTCTTTTATTTTACTTTATTTCTAATATTAATTTATGATGTAATCCCTCACTTGATTCCACCATTTAGTGTAGTTTGTTGTATCCGCTAGTTTGTTGTACTGCACACTTCATGATTGTTTACTGACCTGGCAGGGGGGTTCGGGGGGCGACAAGCCCCCCAATATACATATATGTTATGTTAAATCAGTAATGAACTACAAAAGTATCGGACTAATGGGGCGTCGGACTAATGGGGCGTCGGACTAATGAATAGTAACCGAAATAATTGCCTCCATTCGGTAAATAGTCCTACCCAATAAGCAGATGCGAATATCTTCATTAGACTGTCAAATGTCAAATTCTCACTATACCAGTTGTCAGGTTGATGTCATGATAACCTAGTGCAGGTGACGTCACACTTTTCGCTTTTTAAGTACGATTATCCTAGTAACTTTTTGATTTATGGGTTAGCACTGATCTATATAGTTATATTAAGTCATAAGTGATCATTTATCTAAGAAGGAACAAACTTTCGATTACCAACGTGGTTTTTCCATCATATTATCAGTTATAACAATTGATTAACTTATTATTTTATCTGTTGATAAAGTTTGAGTGTCATATGCTGTTTTTGATAGATTGATTAAATATGCGTATACACATTAATACAATAAATATTAGTAGTAAATAGCCTATATAAGAATGGATGTTATAGAAAGATACTCATACTAGTTACGTACGTAACGAGACTATAGCGTGCGCTTACTTGTGTCCTTCATAAATTCAGTCTCTTCTTGTTACATAAGCAACTTAGGTTGTTAGTAAAGGAATTAATTGTATTTCTATCTCAAAATGGCAACTTCAAGACGAGCACTGCATTATGTCTACAAAATTGGAGACAGAACTGAAACAATGAAATTTTACAGAGAGATTCTTGGTATGAAAGTAAGTAGATAAAACTCAAATTAATTTAAAGATAGGTAGTAATTATAATGTAAATACAGGATTTACCTAAGTCATTGTTCAAGTTGATATGTATTAGTATAGGTATGCTTTCCTAAATATATTTCTTGATCTTCATGATTGGTTGATAAAATTACCATTAGTATTAAAGACAAATTAAATTATATTTTTACTCTTTTTTTTTTTTATCAGGTGCTGAGACACGAGGAGTTCACAGAAGGATGTGATGCTGCATGCAATGGGTTGGTAATTCCTGAGATTAAAGCTAGTTACCTTAATCTACATGGCTACATTATTCCATATTCAAAATGTTCTGTAACTTTGCTTACAAATTTATTCAATTACAATTAGAATCAGAGTTTACAGTTTTAGCTCTAGGAACACAGTAGAAGTTAGTACCAGTCCATTAGGGCTTAGGCCTTGTATTTTAATATTTCTTAGTTCATTAGATTTAGGAATGCCTCTTTGTCTGTTTTGTATTCAGTTTAAAAGTATGGTTAACTACTTACCCATTAAGGTTACAGTGTTACTGAAGTGCCTGAAGTATTCAAGTAGGCTGTAGCTAACTACTTACCTAATTCCACTATGACTATTACACTGTCCACATGTTATATTTAAAGTTATATTAATTAAATATAATTTTAAAATTATTTTATATATAGCTAATTCATATTATACAAAATTATATTAATTGAATATCATTTTAACTGATTTTGTTCATTGACTTCATTCAAATTTCTAAATAGCTATTTGAACAATGGTTATATTTTTCAATATAGATAAGTTGATAACTATTACAATACTTATTTAGTTTAAGTAGATTTTATTGTAACTGGCCATTCATTATATTTTCAGCTTTAGGTATATGAATAAATTAATAATGATTAGTTATTAATTATTATATTTCCTACCAGTCCTTATGATGGGAAATGGAGTAAAACTATGATTGGCTATGGAGCAGAGGAAGATCACTTTGTCTGTGAACTAACTTACAACTATGGAATATCTTCTTATAAACAAGGTAACCATTAATCTTCACATGATTATTAGTTCAGAGAAGTTAAGAACTCTATAGAATAAAACATTTCTCTATAGTTCTGTGATAGAAACTAAATATATCTGTAATTAGGTATATTTCGATCTACTAAATTGTTGAATGACAGCTATGACATTTGATTAAAGAAAATTATATTATATTTAATATAATCTAATAGATAAAGCTAGGGAATAGCTGATGTATAAATTAATTAGGTTGTTGAATTGAAGCTAGTTTATGAATGTAGCTGTAGATTGAGATAAACAAGTATATTTGTATTACATAACACTTTTATGTCTATGAATGAATTATAGTAAGCATGTCATACTATGAGTAATAACAGCTCGGAAGTGTTCTATTATGTAACAGCTACTGATACTGTACCTAGGAAGCAATTTTTGTAGCTAATAATACATATCTAACTGATTAAGCTATTGCATAACATTTGGTTAATGAAAACTTTTAGATATAGCTAGTAGCTACTATTGATATAAATAAATAATCAGGTAGTTGAATCTGTTATTTGTTCAATGGTAACAGCTACACATTTCTTTCATTTATTGTTGAAAGAAATAATACATTAATCAGTTATCTACTAACAAATTTTATTTATAAGCTTTTGCAAAACAGAATAATTAGCTAGCTGATGTGATGTTTCAACTAGCTATGAACATACAGTCTTGTACCTTATAGAAACATTTGTTTTCTAATATTGAAGCTGTTAATTTTTTTCCCCGTTTCAAATACAAGGTAACAGCCGTACAGGATTTTTCATCGACTCTCCTGAAATTATTGAAAGAGCCAAGGCAGCTGGTGTTCCTGTTAAAGAAGAAGGAGGTGCTTATGCTTTGGAAGCACCTGGAGGATATAAATTCTTCATAAATAATAAATCTTCTTCATCTAAAGGTATTCTATTAGTTAGCTACTTCTCTCAAGTGAAAAATTGGAAACTTACTTTTATAGCTATATTTTCTTTGTATATGTCTCTTAGTACCTAATAGTAGCTATTGCTAAACATATTTACCATTCAACTGATTTCCTAATTACCCCATTAGCTCAAGTTGTTATTTACGTAATAAGAAGTTTGCAATTTTTTCTTATTGAGTTTGTCTTATTGACTAAACTAGCTATATGAGATTGATATTTTTACAGCTAATTAGCATTCAGTGAATAAATAAAACTAATTTGTATTAATCATTCTAATTTATGAACTATTGTTCTAAAATTAATGACTCATTATTTCACATCAGACCCAGTGTGCAAGATGTCCCTCAGTTCAAGTAACATTGCCGCTACCACTAAATACTGGCGTGATTTACTCTGCATGAAGTTACTGCCAGGCTCTAACGATAAGACAATCAGACTTTCTTACGGAGATGGACAAGCTATGCTAGAGTTCACACAAATTGGTGAGTATATTGTTGTTCAAAGATATCATCAAATGTGTTGAATTAAATTGTGCTTACTCTTCTTTCTTGCAAGTCAGTAGTTATTCTTTAATTTTGAGATGATTTGTTGCTACTCAAACATGGACATGTACATATTGTATTCACTTGCATCACCTAAATGATTTCCCACAAGATGGAGCAGTTGATCACGCTAAGGCAGGTGGTCGCATAGCTTTCGCCTGCCCCTCATCCCAGTTGAAAAGTATTGAGGCTACTGTGAAGGATGCGGGCCACACTATCCTCACTCCATACATCTCTTTAGACACTCCTGGTAAAGCCACTGTACAAGTGGTTATCTTGGCTGACCCTGTAAGACTGATATAGGGATTCTGCTGAGTATCAATTAATGATTTTTGGAACAACTAGAAAAAGCCAGTTTCTTATATTGATGGATATTGCAATAATTTGTAATCGATAAAATCCAGTAGCTAATTTTGTTTTTCTTGAACAGGATGGTCATGAAATCTGTTTTGTTGGTGAGGAAGGTTTTGGTGAGCTTAGTAAAGTAGACCCTAATTCTGACGCACTGCTGACGGAGGCCATACAAAAGGATAAGAGTGATGATTGGTTTGCACAGAGAGGTGGTAAACAAACTGAACAGTGAAACATGCTTCAAACGAAAGATATCAAAAGGGGAATAACACTGAGACACGGCAGTTATGTATGCACTGTGCAAAATATGCTGCAGCTACATAAAAGTGATAGTTAATTGAAGTTATAGCTATATGTGGAAGAATTTTTTTAATTTTGAAACATATATTTTCTGATCATTTTTTTTGTGTTTGTGAAGTAGTTAGGGGCATTTTTTTTATCAATAGCTGCTCCAATTATTGCATAATTAAATAGTTTTTATCATAAATAATGCTGAACATATATTATTTAAAGTTTAAAGTGCATAAAAATATATCACTATAGTAGCTACATGCAAGCTTATCAACAGAGTTAAGAATTTAATAGTTATAACTTCCATATAGATTTTATTAGATATAATCACAATCGGGGCAAGAATCTCCATTTAAAATATTTCTAATGAACAAAGTATTACCCATATTTACTCATTATTTTCATATGCTTCCATAGACTCTATTTTACCACCTATATATTAGACTACATTATACCCTAGTGAATTAAATTTGAAGGTTGAAGGGCTCCTCCACTCAAATTCACACTCATTGATATTAGTCCCAAAAATTAATTTAACATTTTTTTTTATCAAAATTTAAGTAGTTTGTAGTGGCTATAAGTTATTTTATACTTTGTCTCCTAGATTATTTTTTATTTTAAAAATCAAACAAGTTCCAATCACAGATACTCGTGTCACTATTTCTATCTATCTCCAGTTTTTATATATGTATTCAATTAGCTATTTACATTGTATAGTTTTGTTAAAATTAAAAATGTTCATCTATCTTACCCATTGGGTAGTGGAATGGATGCCAGGAGTTCAACACCACCCTCCTTTTGTGGGAAGAAGAGTGGGTCCTACTAGAAGGGCAAGGGGACAAATTTAACATTTGAATCAAAACGCCAAACGTTTTGGCTTGCAAATGACATTTCATTGCGCTGTCTCTATGCATTGTATATCTTTTTTCAGATAACTTCAACTACCTAACGCTGAGAATTATAATTTATTCTACTTATGAAATTAAAGATTGGAAATCTCCAATGTTCAGTTATTTTTAGTGAAATACATATGGATATACCTACTATTAATTATATTGATGTAACAATAATATTAAACTCAAAAAATATATTATTAGCTGGATGAACTTCCTTTCTAGGAGTTGGAACTTGTTTATACATTTTTTACATAACATTTTCACAGTTATTATCTATTCCATTCTGTGAATGTTCTCTTTCTGTTTTTAACTTAATTAGGAATTTGCTATAATAAGTCTTATTTCTGCTTTTCTAAATTGTAGCTATTAACTAGGGGAATTTATATTACTACAGTATAGATCATTAATGTTATTTTTTATATCGTTCATTTTCAATATATTCTCAATCTTATTATTAATTGTATTTAAACCTAATGTTACAGTGAAACTCCTGAGTTATGAAGTATGGTTTCTTCATAACTCAGAGCCACTTCATAACTCGTGTGCAGTGATAGTTTTCTATGATTAAAATCATAGAGAATATTGGTCATTGAGGGATAACTATGACAAATATTTTTATTTAGATGTGTACTAAATTTTATACAAAATTGAGGTAATGAAACAAATATTAGGTAAATGTTGTGGAAAATCAATATAGCAAATCATTATTGTACAAAAATTAATATATATATATATTAATATATGTATATCATGGTAATAGGCATTTATGCCAAAATTTTATCATTAAAAAAATGAACATCATTCAAATCTCAAACAATACAGAAAACACAGTCTATACTCAATATAACCGATTTATTGATAACTTAAACTTTATAGTAAACCTTTATCTTCCTGATTTACATTTTCATATACATATAATACTCTATTATGGGATAATACACAATTATAGGTAGTATCCTATAATTGGGTGTTATCCTATAATTATGAATTATCCTATAATTGGGCATTATCCTAAAATAGAATATCTTCTAATATGGTAGTGTCTGTTGGAGAAGATTGCAAAAACCCACTATTGGATTGAGGTTGTAATTGTCATTACAAAATTTCTATATTGTAATTATTCGCATTTTTCATTTTCACTTCTGCAATATGACTTTCACTTGTGCCAATTCATTATTCACTTCTGCCAACTTGACTTGGAAAAAGTACCTCAAGGACTATCGTTTTTTATGATTTATAAAGAAAAATACTTCATAACTCAGGAGTTTTACAGTACTTCTAAATTAACATTAATGGTGTGCAATTTTAAAGAAAATTAGAAAAAATACATATTTTGGAAAATGAAATTTCAATAAAAAGAATATATTTATTTCAAAAGATCGTATCTATAAAATTAACTATTATTTACATTCGTGGTTTGAATTGACCTCTGAGTTTTTGCTATAAAAGTTACCTAAATTTTCAGGTATTAATATAACAATTAAATAGAGGGCAGAGTTAATATCTCCCTACAAACAACGGTCTGTCGATTCGGTGGAACAATCCATCGATTCGATATACGTTGTTTATAGGGCTATTGAAAATTATATAACTGAAGAAAATACTGGAGATTAAATAACTTTGATTAACTTGACTTTATATTTACATATCTATTGGTAGTGCAAATTATTGCCTATGAAACGACTTTAATTTTCTATTTGGAAATTGGTTGTATGGTTAACAAATTAAGTTTAAATGAAAAATAAAATTGAGTGGTCTTATGATATTATTTGTTTGGCGTATCTTTTTACCATAGAGGTTTATTAAATAAGTTATGTACTTATTGAACAAGAAACTGACCGAAAATCTGCTATAAACTGTGGATTATTAAACATCAGTTGATGTATTATATTTCGAAAATTTATTTTTTATTTTCAAAAAATTCGAAACTAAGTTTATGACAACTTAACTTAAAGGTTCGTTTTTTATTTGAAAAGTTCTCTGGTAAATTCGTTAGAATTTACTATTCATTTTTAATCAAGAGAAGAATTTGAAGTTAAGATCGGTAGTCGTTTCTCCAGCTCATGGATGAGTAAAAGCTACCTTGTGTTCACAATTTATCATAATTATGACTGTTCTATTTGGATTCTGTTGCACTCAACTGTTTTAAACATGTTAAAACTTGTTTCTACGTGTTAGAACTTGTTTCTACGTGTTAGAACCTGTTTCTACAAGTTAAAACCTGTTTAAATATGCTAGAACCTGTTTTGACATGATAAACCCTGTTTTAACATGTTAGAACATATTTTAATATGATAGAACCTGCTTTAACATGTTAGAACCTGTTTTAACAAGTTAGAACCTCTTTTTACGTGATAGAATCTGTTTTAACATGATAGAATCTGTTTTAACATGATAGAATCTGTTTTAACATGATAGAATCTGTTTTAACATGATAGAATCTGTTTTAACAGGATAGAATCTGTTTTAACAGGATAGAATCTGTTTTAACATGATAGAATCTGTTTTAACAAGATAAAACCTGCTTTAACTTATCAGAACCTGTTTTAACAAATCAGAACCTGTTTAAACTTGCTTAAACCGGTTTTAACATGGTAGAACCTGTTTTAACTTGCTAGAACCTGTTTTTAACATGTTATAACATTTCAGAACATGTTTTTAAATGATAAAACCTCACAGGGATCGAAATGATAAAAGCATGACTAAACACGCAATGAAGATGAAAAACATGTACGATTTATAGCAAGAGAGAGAGATCTGTTTACTGCATGGGCACAACAGGGAAATAATTTGATATAAATATAGCCTAAATAATAAAAAATGTAATACTTGCATTAGATAGTAAGTTATCCTTTGGAAATGCAAAGACCGTTAAAATGATAGGCATTGTAAAAAATGTGAAAAGATTACACAAAATCTATCCAAATTCAAAACATTAAATTCGACAACAGATTGAATTATAAGTAGTGTAAAAATTATAAAAAATTACTGCTGGAGAAGAATTTCTACACATTAAAATGTTAAGGAAATAAAGATTTACATTTTATACATCAGTTTGATTTCTTCTCATGAATCACCTGGAAAAAAAAGAAAATAAAAATCAATTCTACTTGTACATAAATATTCAAATAATCTTTATCCAATATTGTCATACTTTAAAATGATGAATCGATGAATTTTCTTACCTAACTATATTAAAGTATAACTCCTCTATAATGAATGTAGAGTCCTGACTCGGACTCATCAGTAAGAGAATTATCCAGTATAGTGTACAAATTTTATTTCTTCTGCCTTGAAATGGCAATTTTCTAACCCTGATGCTATTCATGACAGACTAAGAAAATTTGTTCACTATAAGGGGTAATTCTCTCTTACTGAAGACTCTACATTCACTACATAGGAGTCCACCATAGAAGAGTTCTACTGTAGTTTAAAAATACTAAATACATTAACTATGAAATATTCATACTCACTTGACAGAACTGGGAGACTCTTCATCGCAGAAAAGTTTTGGGCAGCAATCTGGGTAAGGTCTGCCTTCAACTCTGATGATAAAACAACCCTCAACCAACTGCGAGCTCAGGTCTTTGCATCTGAAAACAAGAACAACTTAGGGTATACTCGAAAAACAACATTTTTTCAATCACATATACCTATGTTTAGCATGTATGGTACCAACAAACAGAAAAGAAAGCATGGAGCTTTTAGGATGCTATATGAAATCTGGAGCACGACAGTTGGGCACAAGACAATTGAGCCCAGGACAATTGGGCTTCAAAACAATCTAGACCAGGAAAATTGGCCCCCAGACAATTGAACTCGGAAAAATTGGGACAGCAGACACTATAAAGAAGAGTTACTTTTGTTATTGAAGTAGCATTGGTCTACCAAGATATAGTGATATTACAGCAAGATCTTGTTGAAAATAAATTTAGTTACATACTAGGTAACTCTCGTATTTTGCATATCTCCATCTTTACGAACCTATCTTGATATTTACGAAACTGCCTTAACTTTTATTATAATCGTGAGAACTAATCTCCAGTTTTACGAATTGCCTCCATTTTTATGGTCCCTATCTACCGTAAAACTCGAGAATTATGTACCTGTATAAATGCTGGCCAAAATTTACTGGGCTCAATAATCCTAGGCTCAATTGTTTTGGGACCAATTGTCCTAGGTTCAATTGTTTTTGGGCTAAATTGCTTTGGGGTCAATTGTCTTGGCTGAATATTCTTGGGCTCAATTGTCCAGGACCTCAAGACAACTGAGTGTTGATGCCCCTCCATAACACCCCATTAATCCCTTACCTTACTTACTCAATACCTTCCACTCTCCCCCCTTACCCCATTCGCTGTTCCATTAGTGTCCCATTATTGCTGACGCAGGTGGCACTCTCGCAGACAGAATGTACTGTCCACATCTCACCAATGTCTCTGAGGGCACAGCGCGATGCGTCAAAACACTGATCACTGTGATCTGAAAAAAGAACATTATTAATACCTAGTGATAGTAGGTGAGTACCTAGTGATAGTAGGTGAATACCTAGTGTTGGTAGGTGAATACCTAGTGTTGGTAGGTGAATACTTAGTGTTTGTAGGTGAATACCTAGTGTTAGTAGGTGAATACTTAGTGTTTGTAGGTGAATACCTAGTGTTAGGAGGTGAATACCTAGTGTTAATAGGTGAATACTTAGTGTTTGTAGGTGAATACCTAGTGTTAATAGGTGAATACTTAGTGTTTGTAGGTGAATACCTAGTGTTGGGTACTAGGTAGGAATAATTAAAAGTAATTGCATTTTAGTTTTACTAAATTCAAGTTAAAGTAATATTATAAAATTAATTTACCTAACCTATTAATAAGGAATAAAATTCATGAGATTAATGTATAAGATACTTTACATTCACTTAATATTTATGCATTATTTATTTAATACACTCGTATGGCGACAATTATTGGTCTAAAATAATAGAATGCAAGCATAAGAAATATCTAAAATGACAATGACCTGTAAACAAGAGAAAATATTTAAGTTGTTCTGTACTAGATATGCACTAATTGGTAAAATAACCACGTATGGGGAGTATAAAATCTACAGGCAAAACTATATGAAATCTTACATTAAATAAATAGCAACTATTTTTATGTAAATGATTTGTATTAGCTGTTAATAAGTTATTTTATTTTGATAAATAAATTAAACTTTATTATTAACATTTATAAAATATAAAGGAAATAAACATCATTTCTGGCCTTTACTTTTTATTTAAATGCACATTCCCTACAAAATGAATATAATAACTATTTATTTTCTATAAACCGCACATATTTATTTCTGGTACTGAAATATAATGACATGAATTTATTGTATTTTTATTCACCTATTCCAATAAACTCAAGTTAATACAATTAAAATTGTATTATTTATAAAGGAAGAAGTTAAACTTAATGAAATAAATAACAATGGAAATAACTAGGATGATAAAAATGATTCACAAATTTTATTGTGATGACATTTTATACTTAAATTCTTATAACAGTAACTTATTTATTGTACCCATAAATTAATGATGTAGTTAATTATTGTGAATATTGATTTATATCAAATAATATTAATAAAAAAATATAATAAATCTACAGAAATCTGTTTCGCATCTTAGATCACATAAAAAAAACTATTAAATAATTATTATTAAAATATAACATAATATTCTAATAAATATTATTATGAATTTTTTATATGATCGAAGATATGAAATTGGTCGAAAACTCGGAACTTGCCCCGGTTAAAATAAATGATTTCTGCATAGAGAATCGAAACGTTCAGTTTTAATAAATCATTAAATCTTTGAGAAATTTTTAAGCTCTATCATATATTTCAGGAAACTGTTTTAATTAAACTTTTAAAATTATTATCGTTACTAAACAGAATATTTTCCTTTTGCTTAAAAAGTTCTTTAAATAAGAAAATGTTTAAATAAATATTTTTTCCTTGTTAAGGTTAGCAACATAAAAAAACACACAGTGGTACCGGTATTTCTTTCTATGATAAATAACTAGTCTGTATCAGTACAATGGTAATAAATAATTAATGTGAAGATGACAAATTAGAAAATAATATGGTAGTTAAGAGCGCAGGTAATTTCAAATTAGTGCACCTTAATTAATTTCTAATTAAATTGAGGCCAAATTATAATTGCAAATTAACGGTAAAATGAATTAACTTCACTTGACCTTCTCATTGAAAAAGATTAGAGGGAGATGTTGATGGTCACTGCGACATGTAGCTACTGAAATGATATAACTTGATTCATAACGTTATTATAAATCATATACTAGAGTAAGTTACGAATTATCGGTCAGTTTCTCATCTTCGGTCATAAGATAAAATTATATAATAACTATTATTTTGATTTAAATTCATAGTATCCATGATGCCTACAGACATCATGGATACCAATTACAATTAAAATAAAATAATCATTATTATATAATTTTTTTCTTATATGACCGAAGATGCGAAACCGACCGATAATTCGTAACTTTCCCTATTTGTCATAATTTTCCAATTATATCGAATAAGACTCTATACATAGTACTTTATATATCATATTTATATACTTTATATATCGTAGTTACAATAATAAATAATGGTGAGGAAATGGAATATATATAAAACTACACAGAGAAAAAAGTTTACTCATATTTAATGGGTCAACAATTTATGCTTTGAATCAATTTATTACGTGAGTTGGTTTGACTTTATTCATGTTTTCATGTGTGTCAAAACAACTATGACGTGTGTGTCACCAAACATAGTTAATTCAAATAATTTTATGGATTGAATCAACTTACTATGAGAGTTAGAGTTACATTTTGGGAGTTTGAACATATGTTAAAACAACTAGGACATAGTGTGTTGAAGTAACTCACAAAGATTGTCAATTCAATGTATCTGGTGTATGAATTAACATACTATGAGAGTTGACGCTACTTTTTTAAGTTTAGGTGCGAGTTAAATCAACTATGACATAGTGTGTTATAGTAACCCACAAAGACTGTTAATCCAATGTATTCTGCAGTGTATGAATTAACTTACTATGAGAGTTGGCGCTACTTTTTTGTAAGTTTAGGTGTGAGTTAAAACAACTATGACATAGTGTGATAATGTAACCCACAAAGACTGTTAATCTTATTTATCTGGTGTATGAATTACCTTACTATGAGAGTTAGTGCTACTTTTTTTAAAGTTTAGATGTGAGTTCAATCAAATGAGTAAGTGGCAACTTATGCTTTCCTCAAAGCTAATTTATTTGCATAACACTTTTCAGTTCAAATCTTGTTTCAAGTGTGTTACGTGTTGAATGTGAACGCTCCTCAGTACCATTTTAGGTCAAGTGCAAACAATAGCGTTATATGCATTAAATAGTATTATCGCTGCCGATCGATATATTAATTAATTCCATTAATAAATTGATAAATTTTTGCCTAAATATTCTAAAATATTGGTGATTGATAGTTTGGTGGCTTTATATAGGTAGTTATTTGAAGAGCTGATTATCAGTATATAACTTTTATAATAATAAATTTTGATTACTGCCTTCCAGTTTTTAAACTGATATCCAAACTAATTTTCCTATATTATTATTATATGTTATTATAGGCAGTTACTGCGCTGTCCTCAGAATAGGGTAAGTTCCAAATTATCAGGCGATTTCAAATTTTCGGTCACGTATGAAATATAGTATATAGCTACCTAATAGCTAATTAAAATAAAAGTTAATTTAATATAGTTTTTCTTACGCGACCGAAAATGTGGAGCCGTCCGATATTTCGGAACTTATCCTAGTATCTTGATTAAAGTGGTCTGATAATCTATATATTTTAAAACTAGTTGGTGTACCTATAGGTAGGGTTGCACAGCCAAATTCGGTTCTTTAATTTCTGATTGTGACCCTATTAAGAGAGTCTCAAAATCATTCTGAAATTAGTTTAGCTATATACTGAATTGTTGAACATCATAATTTAAGCTCAATTTATGATAGGTTCTATTCATTTCACGAGTGCCTTGAAGTCATGATGGTTATTAATGTTTCTGAGATAAGAAACCGCAGTTAGTTAAAGTGCCGCAATTTACCTACTTGACCCTAGTTTTCTATGACTGGGAGAACTCCATCCAGGGAGATAGTCGGAGGAGAACACCGTCCAGGGATTTAGCAGGGTGAGAACACTCCAACCAGAGGTGAGCCTTTTGATATATTATACTTTCTTGGTATTTAATTAAAGTCTACATTATGAGTGTATAATGAACAAAATTATGAGGATTAGCTAGAAAAATCCATTGCATTTATTAGAGTTAAATTTATACTGCATCTGAAGATTTATAATTAGTTTAACATTTTATATAAATAATTTACCTATATGAAAGAATTCTCAGTTAATAATTCTTTTCATTTCTTTATTAATATATGGTTTTCTATATTTTCTTAATCTACTTTCAGATCTTTATGAAGAATTGATGAAGTAGATCAACGTCATCAACTATCGGAGTCCTCTTCAATTCCTTTGAATGGTTCAGGAACAATTATGCTAGGTCAAAGTAAGTATTTGAAAATATTAGATGATTTTTAAATATGTATTTGCAATATGATTAGCTCTTACTTTTTCATATGCTTTTAGGGATTCCAGACATGAAAAGAATATCGAAGCTGTCGCTATCTCATCACAAAAGGAAAAAGAGTAGGTGATGTTATTGATAATGTATATGAACGCTACTGTGAATTTCTATTCAATATATATTAATATACGAATCCCTTATTTCAGGAATTGGCAACCTACAGTCTTGGAAGAAAGTGACGAGAATTCAAATTGTACTTCTAAATAATAAATCTAAAACTTAAATGTTTATATTTCGTTTTCAATTTGACCTTGGTAATTCTATTAGCATATTTCAATATCAGTGCCTATGAGTAAGATGAATTGCACTAAAATATGGTTTAGAAGATAAAGGCTTTATTATTAATTTATTATTCATTAAGTTATAGTACAATTGCAGCATATCAAAGATTTATCAACTTTTGTAATCTAGCCTGGTTAATTAATTACGTAAAGTTATTTATGTCATCTAACTACTTATTTATAAACTGACCTGATGAGATTACTTATTCAATCTAATCTATTAATTTACAACTGATAACCATATATCAATTCATCGGATCGAAAACATTTCAAAAAGCAAGGATAGGTCTAGGTGATCAATTATTTTTTAAAATTAAAATAGTATGCATATCACAGAAGCAAAAGTAGAAAATAAATGTGAACATGTTAGATTTGGTCCTAGAAAATAAATAGTCTAATCTAATTGATACCGGGACCTAACTCGAGATTATAATTTAATAGAGTAAATATAGTGACTGAAAAAGTCTTGTAAAAAGTCTGGCTACTGCTAACCAGACCGATATTTCAACCTACACTATAATAGTTGATATACATTTACTTAGTTTACAAGTAGTTGATATAACCAACACGAGAAGATGATATAACCTACACGAGTAGTTGATGTAACCTAACCGAGTAGTTGATATAACCTACACGAGTAGTTGATATCACCTATACGAGTAGTTGATATCACCTATACGAGTAGTTAATGTAACCTACACGAGTAGTTGGTATAACCTACACGAGTAGTTGGTATAACCTACACGAGTAGTTAGTATAACCTACACGAGTAGTTGGTATAACCTACACAAGCAGTTGGTATAACCTACACGATTAGTTGATATAACCAACACGAGTAGTTGATATAACCTAACCGAGTAGTTGATATAACCTACATGAGTAGTTGATATCACCTATACGAGTAGTTAATGTAACCTACACGAGTAGTTGGTGTAACCTACACGAGTAGTTGGTATAACCTACATAAGCAGTTGGTATAACCTACACGAGTAGTTGGTATAACCTACACGAGTAGTTGGTATAACACAAAGGAGTGATTGGAGAAACATACACAAGTAGTTGATGTAACCTTGTTCTGTAGTTGTTTTAACCATTACATATAATTGGTTCAACCATCACGAGCAGTTTTGACTATCACAGGTAGTTGTTGTGACCATCGGGAATTAAAAATAATCAACTCACATATATGTTGTTTTAACCAACGTCAATTTAACTCATTTTAAATAGTACCTGCAACTCACCACGTAGGTAGGCGCACAGATAAACCATAAAATTTAGTCAAAACAAATCAAATATGATTTGATTCAACTAATCCTTTCTCTGTGTGTATGAATAATAATAAATTTAGTAAAATAGATATATAGTTACAGACATAGGAATTATTATTTAGCTATAAAATTATAGAACAAACACATTAAAAAGCAATTAAAGATATAATAGTTTAACATTTAATTTCAAAAATAGTAATCGTTGTATTTACTCCAAAAAGTTTAATTCCCAATATACTCCTTGAAGTAAAATATTATTATACAATTAATATACCTTTACAAATCGAAAATGTTTAACAAATTATATCGTGCAACACTAGACAGTTAATAAATCTAATTAATCACGAATAAAGTCAAACGTCATGTTTTATTTGAAACAATGGATTAAAAATAACGATTAAACTGATAGTTTATATATTATAAACATTAATTTTATAATCCATATTTATTTTATGGATAACTTACATTATTTTGGGAATAAGGGAACTAGTTTCTCAGCTTTGTTCTAAAGAGTAGTTAAATAATTTCAGTTTTCCGATGAAACTGTTTCCAAATGTTTGAATTGGACACTCACTTATACAGATGACTGAACACAAGCATTATCTATTTTCCTCTATTTTAGGCAACATTTTCTATTGTTTGAGAAGACGCTGTTTTTCCATCAAAAAAAAAAAGAAGAAGACTGTTTTGTCATTTGGAAAAAGAGAAAGAAAGGCTATTTTGATAAACTGTTCATAACGGTTCTTATGACTTTAGTAATGATATTTATCTATGAATAAAGAATATAAAGTATTCAGTTGGTGGATTAGAAGGAATAAACATACAAAAGATCACCCCAATTAAAACGGTTTGTTAATCGTTTCTATAAGGATGAATTCATACACCAATTGCTTTTAAAATTAAAAATACCCTTCACAAAGCATTGGGTATTATTTTGACACCATTTGTAGAATAAATTAAAAATAAAAGTAGAATAGTTATTAATTATGATCTTCAATAGAATTTAGTTATTTCAGGAAAAAACTAAAAAGTAATATATAATTTGCCGTCTACCATTCTTGTGATCACTTTCAGTCACTTAAACTAAGTATGAAAACTATTTTTTAGAAGAAGGGTTAAAGTCATGCAAAAAATGTGTTTCGTGGTATTTATACCAAATGATACGGTACACATTAAAATAATTATTATATTTTTCATAATTTGGCTAAGTCTACCCACATATTAACAGTCAAAGTCCTATCCTCAGAATTACAAGCCAGCTGTTTATATTTTCCATTGTGAGAACAATAGCTTTTCCAATATATTCTTTTTGCAAGGCCTTATAGGTGAAAAGCATGCACCATGCAATGACACACATTTTCCAAACGTGAATTTGTGTGTGTAATTTATAGAAATAATAGCCATTTAATGACCATGAAAGATGTAATATCTAGTTACAAGTAGAATGTATTCTTCAGCAGTAAACATTATAAAAGCATGGGTATTTCTTACAAATAAAACTTGATATATAAATGAAATACTGTGCTATAGATTTTTTAATTAAAAAAGTATCATTGAATAATCTCTGAATCATTTTTATAAATTGCATTGTTTGTATATATTTTGAAAGTTGGTCTGGATAAATGATGAGAAAATTTAAAAAAAAATGTAAGGAAAGTGGAAATATCTTGTAGAATTAAGATCACGCCATTTGTTCTTTAGAAAATTCTCCACGAAATACATATCACGCTAGTGTTCAATCCAAGTCATCAATAACTCTTAGCTTGTCAACATGTAGATCACGACCTGTGGAGGTCATTTAGATGTACTTATGACCTCTCGCAATGCATAACCAATAGGCTGAGGTATTGGATGTCATACGAGATAACTGCATTGGGTACTGCCTGCATTGGAACTTGTAAAAGAACATAATTAATATTTTATACACGAGAAATGTAGTTATAATGGGAATACATGAAATCAATCAATTTTATTATCAGTTACGTATCAATTTAATTGTTTTTTCTGTAGATTAATATTCTTAAGCTTATTAGCGGAATCTAAAATTATTCTACATATTGTGAAAATGCAATTTTCAAACATTTAAGGACGAATGAAAAAAGATATACACGTCATAAAAAAGTTCTTTTAACAGTATTTATTTATTATATTACTATAGGTCGGTGAATAAAGGTAAATTCCATTCGCTGTTTTTTATTTTTAAAACTTTACAATTCACCGATAAATAAGACTATAAATGTATCATGAATTTAAAAAAATAGGATAACTTATACCGATGCTCTCTTAAATTACCAATCATTTATTAATTCAAAACACAATGAATTATTCAGTTACCCTCTCTTCTGAACACAAATTAATTTTAATTTATTAGGGGTTTAACGTCTCCCTCAGCCAAATCATTGACTATACGCTGACGTCAAAAGGAAAGTAAATACAAAGGACTGAGCAAAAAGAAACGAATGGACGAAAAAATTTAAAATTTAAAGAATGTTAGTATTAAACGTTACTCTATAGTTTAACGTTACTTTATAGTTTAACGTTACTTTAGTGTTTAACGTTAATTTAGTGTTGAACGTTACTTTAGTGTTTAACGTTACTTTCCCATTTAAATCAATTCGTTAGGGCGGGAAGTGACAATGTGTCCTATTTACTCCGAGTCCTTATAGGACTTCCCAACCTTCTCACTTTCTGAACCTCAGACTTCTCACCTTCACTGTAAACACACACCTTCTTCTTACCCCTAACAAGGTAAACACTCACCTTTTACCCCTAACAAGGTGAACACTCATCTTTTACCCCATAACAAGGTAAACACTCACCTTTTACCCCATAACAAGGTGAACACTCACCTTTTACCCCATAACAAGGTAAACACTCACCTTTTACCCCTAACAAGGTGAACACTCATCTTTTACCCCATAACAAGGTAAACACTCACCTTTTACCCCTAACAAGGTGAACACTCACCTTTTACCCCATAACAAGGTAAACACTCACCTTTTACCCCTAACAAGGTGAACACTCACCTTTTACCCCATAACAAGGTAAACACTCAC